>JANFAE010000718.1:0-38217 GCA_024613145.1 Pisolithus marmoratus | reverse complement strand
CATCACTGATCAATCTCACCCATTTATGATGGCTTTTTCCCATCAATTTAGTGCATTTGTGCCACCTAAGGGTCCATTCTTGGACATAGATCTGTCCAGAGCATCTTGGTAAGACTACCCCTACATATCATCTTTGGATAACTTACCTCCACAACTAAAGTGATCTTTGTTGATTTGGGCACAATATCTGTGTCCAGGTCACCTGTGTGAGTGTACATATCACTCTTATCTGTTGTTGATCACACTGACATTTGACCAGGGATATAGGTAGGTCCTTTGTGTGTGTCCTTTGGGGACTCTGTGTTTGTCCTTTGGTGGGACATTGGGGGTGTCCTTTGGTGGGGCATTGTGGTCCTTTGGTGGGACTTCCCTGCACAGGTCCTGGAGTGAATTCAAGTCCCTTCTGCCATGTAGGTCTTCTGATGGCAAAGGCTCACTCCTGTAATGTCTCTGATTTTACATACACATAGGTCCACCCCCCCTACTTCCCCACAACTGGCCCAAAATGCTGCTTGCCAGGTAGAGTGTGAACAGCATATCCTTGGCTCTCCTCCATCCCGTCGTCAACCACAGGTTGTAAGTTGTCTCCATGCCTGAAACATATATAGGATTCATGGTATATGTCAGACATGCCATGCCACTCCCACTCCCTCCACCCCCACTACAACCTCAGATGACCTTCCTTCCCCCATATCAAATGCCACCCATGGGCTATCCTGATCAACCACAGATTGTAGGTTACATATCTCCATACCTGCAACATATATATAAGATTGATGATATCTGTCAGATGCATGCCATGCCACACCCCTTCCCTCCCCCACTCCCACAACAACATCTTCCCCCTTATCATCAGCCACCTATGGGTTTTCCTCCACCTCAGCACCCTCCTCAACGTGTTGATTATGCTGCTCAATTGCTGGAGGGGTTTAATAATGATCATCAGAGACATTGTCAGCACAGGCAGAACACAAGAACCAACAATCTGCCAGCTCCCCCCCCTCCTCAAGCTGGTCCATCTCATGCCCCCCTCCACCTAATTATCATTCCTACCAACAGGTCACCAACTTTCAACAGGAGGCAGATCAGCAGAGACACCAACAGGCTCACCAGGAGTGGCAACACCTTCAATCCATCAGGATGCAGCTGCAGGAGCAACAGAGGCAAGAGAGGGAGTACCTTGAATCTATCAGAGTGCAACAGCAGCAGCAGCAGCAGCAGGAGTGGCAGCATCTGCAATCTGTCAGAGTGCAGCAGGAACAGCAACAGGCACAGCAGTGGCAACACCTTCAATCCCTTAGGATACAGCTACAGGAGCAACAAAGGCAGGAGAGGGAGTACCTTGATTCAATCAGGCAGCAGCAGCACCAGCATCAGGAACAGGAGTGGCAGAATCTGCAATCTGTCAGAGTGCAGCAGGAGCAGCAACAAGAACAGCAGTGGCAGCATGTTCAATCCATCAGAGTTCAACTGCAGCACCAGCAGCGGATTCAATCTATTAGGGTGCAACAAGAACAACAGATCCAGAGAGAGGAATTGGAATGTCAACATTATTGGGAGGTACAGCAACAACTGATGGCTCAGCAGGTGCAGGAGAGGGAACAACAGGAGCAGATAGAAATGGAACAAGTGAGGCAGATATCCCAAAGGTTGCTCTCTGAGGCCCTCAGTGAGCATAGCCATCGTTCAGCACAGCAATATGAGCAGGATCAGCAGAGACAAGCTTCTGCCAATCAACCAGATGATGATCCCCTCCTCCCAGTCCTTCTGACTCCTCCAGCTCTGCACCACCCTTCCCTCTCCTCCTCCACACCCAGACCCAGCTCCCACTCCCACTCCAACTGCTGGTGCTAATCAAGGGCCACTCTCACCCCTGCCCCCAGCTCCCACTCCTGGTCCCAATCCAGATCCAGATCCAGAGCCAGAGCCAGAGCCAGATCCAGTACCCCCCACCCCACCTCCACCCTCACCCTCACCCCCACCCCCCCCTCCACCACAGCAAATGCCCCTGGTGGGAGACCTTACTCTGAGCCTGTCCAGCCTCACAATCTGGGTCTCATGAACATTCCATGCCCAAACTGCCAGGCCCTCCATTTTCTTTCAGAGAAGCTGGCCAACTCCAGTGCCCTGAATCCACAATTTGGGGTATGTTGTCTTAAAGGTCAGGTGGTCCTTCCTGCTTTACAGCAATGGCCCCATGCTCTCCAAGAGCTCTTTGATGATCCTCAAGACCATAGGGAGTTTAGGAAGAATGTCCATCAGTACAACAATGCTCTGGCATTCACATCAGTGGGAGTAGAGGTTGATAGGGAAACTGTTCAAGGAGCTGGTCTGGCATCTTTTCATATCCATGGCACTCTCCACCATGTCATGGGAGCACTCATCCCTCCACAGCACCTCCAGCCTTCCTATGCACAGCTGTATATTTATGATCCAGAGGAGGCAACAAACAGGCATCTGCAGAGAAACCCAGACCTCCAAGGGGACATCATGCTGGACTTGCACAACCTCCTCAGAGAACACCATCCTTATGCTCCCATCTACCAGCAGGCCTATGAGATCATGAGAGCCAAGCCTCCAGAGGAGCAGACTGATGTTTGCATGCATCTTCACTTGCAGCAGGGTGCTGATGGAAGGAGATACAACCTCCCTACTGTAGAGGAGATTGCAGCCATTGTCCCTGGTGATGGTTCAGAGAGTGTCAGGGTGGATAGGGACATCATCTTATGTTTGCAGGGTGGTGGTCTACGTCGTATCAGCAACCTCCATCCCTCCTACCTCCCACTTCACTATGTCCTGTTGTTCCCAGATGGACAGGAGGGCTGGCACTTGGACATTCCTTTGCAGGCAGTGGGTGGTTGTCAAAACCATTCCAAGAAGGTCACTCAGATCCTGTGGTATGCATATTGTCTCCATGTTCATCCTCCCCAGGTGGAGCCCCCCAATCTCTTCAAGGCTGGAAGACTCTTTCAACAGATCATATGTGATGGATGGGCTTCCATTGACCAGTGCAACCTCACCTGGGTGGCCAACAATCAGACCAGGCTCAGAGCTGAGTTGTATAAGGGTTTGCAGGATCATTTGGCTCAGGATGCTGGTCAAGATTTGGGTGGGGTTGGTAAAGTCATCCTCCCTTCCACACACAAGGGTGGTCCTCGCTATATGAACCAATTGCTTCAAGACTCCCTTGCCATATGTAGGGAGTACAAGAAGCCTGATCTCTTTCTCACCATGACTGCAAATGGGAGTTGGCCTGAGATAACTCAGAATCTCTTTCCAGGTATGTGAACATCTTCTTTCAACTATCACCACCTCACCATCATCACACAGGCCAGTCAACAGTGGACAGGCCTGACCTGGTAACCCGTGTTTTCCATGCCAAACAGGCTCTGCTGAAGATGGTCAGGGATGGATACTTTGGACAGGTGGCTGGGTTTGTCTACACCATTGAGTACCAGAAGTGTGTTATGCGCTGGATATCTCACCTGCCGAAAGTGACAAGTGTTGGCGCTGAGGCTTTAGGAGCAATCAGTGTGCTTGCGATATTCCAGGGTTAACCTCAAGGGCTTAATAGTTTTACCCCTTCTATGGCCAGGCAAGCGATTCAGAGGAGTTCTGAGAAGTTGCTATCCTGGTTGCAAGGTATGTACATGTACCCCAGATATGGCATCCTGGACACAGTAATATCTGACAGGGGTCCACAATTCACCTCTGCCTTCCAACCAAACTCTATGAGGCCCTCAGAATCCACAAAAACTCTCCATGGCCTACCACCCCCAAACCAATGGCAAAAGCGAATGCATAAACCAAGAGATCGAAACTTACTGTGGATGTATTGCGATGCCTGACCAGAGGATTGGGCTCAGTTCTTACCTCAAGCCAAGTTCACACACAACTCAAGGGTCCATTCTGTCATAATCAAACACCCTATTCCCTCCTCTATGGTTATGACCCAGCACCCTACCCATCTGTGTCGAAGCTACTGATGTGCCCACAGTCAACGATTGCATGGAAAACTCACCGCCAATCACTGCAAGCATTTCACAATTTTCATGCCAAAATATCTTGAAAAAATTGAAAAAAGAGATACTCTTTTTTGGGCTGTGTTCACAGAAAAAATGCAAATATAATATTTGTTTTCTTTGTCTTTTCTGTGCAAACAAATGAATGGATGGTAGTGCTGATTAGCTTCTATGCTAATGGGTATTTACCATCAATCAATGTTTTGTGGAAAGTCATGCAAAGGAAAGAAAATATTATTTTGCCTTTTCTCTTGAAAACAGCTGTCAAAAAAGAGTATCACTTTCTTCAATTTTTCAGCATGTTTTCTGAAAAAAAATTGTGAAATGCTGCAGTGAATCAGGACTCAGCACTTCTCACTCACAAAGCTGCACAAGAGGCGATGTGCGCAAGAAGCAAGGGACCCTAATACTCCCCAAAGGAAGGTGCTCTAGTCTGGCTAGATGCATCTACCCTTAAAAGGGAGTCCTGAGCACAAAGCTAGCACCCCAGCAGGTTGGCCATTTGAAATTATGAAGTAATTTTGCCAGTGGCTGTTTGGCTCAAGACCCTGAAAGTGGTGAATACATCTGGTATTTCACATGTCACAGATACCCTTCAAAGAAAATGATGATATGGAAGAGCCAAAATGCCACTCCGACTGGACCTGATCAACAACTTACCTGAATGGGAAGTTGAGAACATTCTCAAACACTGAGTCATGGGCTCGTGAAGGAAGCAAAAAGGATGTGTCTCTATGCCCAAGGGACAGCCAAACAAAAACCTATCAATACCTGGTCAATGGACGGATATGGCCACTCCTCTAACACATGGGAGCCAGAGGAAAACCTATATAATGCCCTTGAAATCCTCCACTCCTACCAGAGATGCAACTGCCTTCCTCTCACTAATGGCCCATGAACACAACTCTGAACACCTCTCCACTTTCGACAAATTCACCCTATTGGATTATGAGAACTCCCACATTGTGTTTTCTGATGACTATGACTTCTCAGCCTCTCCACCTCTCCCCTGCTACAGCACCTACCCTCAGATCACACACAGCAGTTCAGGAATACTGGGACCAGGTCACTGCCGGTGCACCAGGACCTGTTCTGAACCCCCCTCCTCATTCACAGTTTGTTCACTCTCCCTCCAAGGGAAAATGAAAGGCCTGAATTGCAAAGACAGCACCCTACCCCTCTGCCATTTCTGAATGACCCTACCTACCCTTGGCTCCTATCACTCCTGCAATACCCCTCACTGCAAGCATTTCACAATTTTCTTGAGAAAACATGCTGAAAAAATTGAAGAAAGATACTCTTTTTTGACACATGTTTCAAAGAGAAAAGGCAATAATAACACTTTGTTTTCTTTGCATGATTACTACAAAAACATTGATTGCTAATACCCATTAGTGAAGAACCTAATGGGCATTACCATTAATTCATGTTTTTTGGCAGAAAAGACAAAGAAACATTACATTATATTCACCTGTTTTCTTTGAAAACAGCTGAAATAAAAGAGTATCTCTTTTTTCAATGTTTTCAGCATATTTGGGATGAAAATTGTGAAATGCTTGCAGTGCCTACTGCTGTGGGCAACTCTTCTTGTGAGAGCACAAGGGGAAAGTGGGGAAGGCTGTAGGTAAAACCTAGGCTTGTCCCAAGGGGTGCTGAGTCAGAAGGAGACAGATAAGGAAGCCTGAAGGGTGTAGGAGGACTTTCTTGGTGACTGGGGAGTGTTGGTGATGAAGAACTCAAAAGTCTGCCCTAGACAGGTGGCAGGGATTTTTCTGGGTGGGAAGACGCTTGTATGGACTGGGACTCGAAGGGCGGTGATAGTAGACTCTTGTAGATGATGGGAAAATTCTTGTAGATGCAGGGGACTGGTTTAACGAAGTAGCGGCAATTTACTGATGGAGAAAGGCTCGAAGACAGTGAATAGACGATAAGACTAGCTCTGGGGACTCTGGGGATGCTCTGGAGACTCAGAAATACTCTGGGATATGACTCTGGGACTCTAGAAACTTCTCAGACATGCAGATGTTGACTCCAAAAAGTGGGTCCTCTATTTTCTAGGTACAGTGGACTTTTGTAGCATTAAGACAGAGGTATCTATGGTAACAACCAGGACATCTTGGATCTGTCATACATCAAAAAGTAATAAAAGAAAATACAAAGGCTGATGTATGGACAGCCACATGTGCATGGTGATGTAGATGAAGATAAAACAGCCAAGGTCCAGAAAAATGATGGTAAGTAAAGCAGAAAAGGTATAACTACGTACTTGCATTGAAAGGAAGCAGAGTGGGGCTGGCAGTGATTTTGTTAACCAAAGAGGGACATGGTGGGTGGCATTACTAAGTGGGTGACAGCCTCAGCGCTTGTAGAGTGGATACAGCCACTGAGGGACATGCTGATGAGTGACAGGTCAGTGGGGTATCACCAATGGGCAGTGATCAGTAATCCACATGTAGAGAGGGGACTGCATGCAATAGGGGACAGGTCTACTTTGGTTGCTGAGGAGTCAGCAGTGATTATAGTGGCAAGGAACAGGGTACATGACGAGTGGGGGAGTTGTGATGTGTGACGTTAGGATGGGTGGTGATGTCATTAGTTGGGGAGATGCTATGATCAGAAGGGAACATGCGAGTGAGTGACTTTTGAGACAGGGAAAAGCTGCCTGGAGTGTTCTGCAGCCCTAGGGAGTATAGACTCCCCACACCTCCCAGGGTCTTCGAATGCTGACCATCCTTGGTCAGAGACACACAGCAAGACGAATGGAGACGGGATGACATTAGATGCATGGTGTGGCTGTGCATGGATCAATGGAAGGGGCACAGGGTTCTCGGTCACATGCTGTGGCAACAATGTTTCCATGTCAACAAAGACTGCCAAGACATACCAAACAAAATGCTGCTTCCACTGCAAGCATTTCACAATTTTCATCCCAAAATATGCTGAAAAATTGAAAAAAGAGATACTCTTTTATTTCAGCTGTTTTCAAAAGAAAAAGGACAATATAATGTAATGTTTTCTTTGTCTTTTCTGCCAAAAAACATGAATTAATGGTAATGCCCATTAGGTTCTTCACTAATGGGTATTAGCATCAATCAATGTTTTTTAGTAAATCATGCAAAGAAAACAAAGCATTATTATTGCCTTTTCTCTTTGAAAACATGTGTCAAAAAAGAGTATCTCTTTCTTCAATTTTTTTCAGCATGTTTTCTCAAGAAAAATTGTGAAATGCTTGCAGTGTTCTGTCTTACTTCCCTAAGTCCCACCACACTCCATCCCTCCTACTTGCAACCCAAGTCACCTCAAACTGCAACAAAATGTCTTCCATCCCTTACATCACACCTGATGCCATGAGCCATGATCCCAGGAATGTGGGCGGCGAACATGAAGAAACTGGGAGCACACATGAGGGAAATTCCAGACACGTCAGCTGAAGATGACATTGTGCACATGTGGGTGACTCATTTTTATGAGGTGTTGGTGAGTCCTCTTTCATAACCTAGAAGAAGGTAGCCCAGTAGTAACAGATGGCGCTAGGATGAAATCAAACAGATGCATAAGTTTGCAATGGACATGAACACTGACGTGCCCAACTATGACAAGGAAACACAAATCATGATTGAGGTGGCATTCACAAGGCTAATGGTGCTCCAGGAGCAATTACCCCCACAAGCACCGAAGAGCAGGGGCAAGGGGGGACCAACTTTGAAGATGACCCAGGGGGACAGGGAGGGGACTAGGCATTCCTGGAGGCAGGTGGAAAAGGCCACTGGGAAAGGGAAAGGCAAGGAGAAGGTGCATGGTATACCTGCTAGATCCAATCCTTTATGACTAATGCTCTCTTCCCTTCCAGACAACACCCAGTGACGACACAGTCGAGGAGGAGCAGCCTATGCCTGTTGAAGGTGTACCCCTACCTGTCGAGAGTTCAAGAGATGTTGTCCAGATGGGCAATGGTGCTATGCAGGGTGACAGAGATCCATGCAGTTTATGCAAGAAGTTGGGTATTTTGTGCATATGCAACAAGGGTCAGGCCTGCGAGCAGTGCCACCAGGGCAAGAAAAAATGTGACAAGGCCTATAAAACAGGTCGAAAGGTGAGCCATGGATTGACTGTAATGCAATGGTAGGCTCATGAGAATATGTAGCACAAGAACCAGGAAGTTCTGCCTGTGTCAGTGGCTTCAATGAGCAAGAAGCCCAAGACCATGTTGGCCCCTCCTCCAATTCCCACTGTCTCATTGGCATCATTGTCAACGTGCAAGACTCTACCCCGAGTTAGACTCCTCATTAATCCAGACAAAGAGACTTCTGCACCAGTCACCATCCCAGGACCACCTCCACCCCCTCCTGCTACTCCTGTTCCCTTATTTCTCCCTTCCAGTGCCCCTCCCACTCCTGCAGAAGACCCAATCGAAGATGCATTGGCATTTTTTGGTAGTCCCAGCAGCCTTTTGGATGAACAAGAAGCAGAGACTGCAGATGTCAAGACACAAGAGGTCGACATCGACCTGACCATGCTGCAGGGATCCCTGCACGTATCGCTGCTGCCTGAGGAAGAGGTAGAAGACTCCCCATGACCATTGAGGAGTGCATGACAGGCATACAGAAGAGGCCAAAGAGTGCTCAAGGAGTTGGATGCCATGATTGCTGGTTTTGAGGATTCAATCGAGTGCAGTGAGGACTTGCTGAGCTACCTGTACTCACAGATATTGCAGGTTACTTCTGAGGTGGGGACTATGGCTGTGGCAATTCGCAGTAACAAGCAGCAGCTTCAGTCTCTGAAGGAGTGGTGGGAAAGGTACATCATAACAGGTCCTTAGCTAGACAGTTCTGTCATCTGTGCCATAGCATAGAGCAATCACAGCGTGTGTTGGTCTTGCAGGTGGTCTACTGCTTGAGAGTGAAACAGCTGAGCTGAAACAAAAACCTTGCTGCACAAGTGGGTATAGTAAGGGGGAAAGTGTCTGCAGGAAGTCGGAACATCCAATGGTAAGTAAACATCTGTAATCAAGAAGAAGAAAGAGGAAGTAACGAGTGGTATCTGAAGGAGCAGCTTTTCTATTGTCTTTCTTCGTAATGTACTCTTGGTGGTATTCTTTAAAGAGAAGGGGTGAGTAAGTCTATGAAACGAGTTTGCAAGAAATGAAGGGCTTGAATTGACGGTATATTTATATATTTTTGATGGCAGTCTTTTTGTCTCGAAAGTTGCATAGAGTATGATTGCCTGTTAAGTTAAAGAAAGTAATGAAAGAAAGAAAAGACGAAAAGAGACACAGTAGATAGGGTATAAGTTACTCTTCTGACTCATCCCTAAGGACACCAGTGAGCTCTGGGTCAGGAAGGGAGCTGTCTTTGAGATGATCTATGGTGGAGTTTTCCAGGCCCACCAGGTGGGTGACCTCTACATATATGAAATTTATTGCAAGGATAGTAGGGGAACAGATGGAAGGTGGCATAGCAGAATTTTGAGATGGCTCCATTGAGCTCTGCAAGGAGGTAAGATCCACCTTTAGTATGATGCACCACTACCATGGGACCTAAGTAGTGGGGTTTTGTCTTTCGATCTAGCTCCTTCTCGATATGAGAGTTTCTGACGAGGATGAGTGAGCCAGGTTCGAAGTTGAAATTGTGGATTGTGTGCTTGAAATGGGATACAAAGTCTTTAGCAGAGGCAAAGTGAGCTTTTAGGACTCAGTTGTGAATCAGTGCCAGGTCCTCTGGTTGTTTCTGAAGCTGGTGAGCTTGATTGGTGATGAGATCAGTGGTGGAATAAAAGTCTGCCTCAAAAGGGGAGAGGAACATTGCTTCAGTAAGGTCAAAGGGTAGCCTGGGATGGACACCATGAGCCATATAATATGGAGAGAAGCCCATAGCTTTATGAATGGTGACTCTTTCTGCCCAGAAGACTGATGGGGCTACCTCTGACCACCTCAACACTTCTCCCTCACAACTCTTCACCATTGCCTCCCTAACATCAAAATGTCGCTGTTCTACAACACTGTTTGCCTGTGAGTTATAAGGTGATATGGTGATGTGCCAAATGCCATAGGTCTTGGAAAGCCAGTCAAGAGCTAGAACATAAGGTCCACCATTGTTGGTGATGATCTCCCCAATGGCTCCCCAATGACATAAGATCTGCTCGAAGAGGAACTTCCTGATGGACTTGCCAGTCTCTGATCATAACATCGCCCATTCAGGGTAACTGGTGAGGGAACAATGGGCTTGGGTAACATATCGGTAACCATTTGACTTTGGCATGATGAAGGTGTCAATGTAGGCTTTATAGAACAACAGTTCGGGGAGGGCAATGACAGGAGGAATATGGATATGGTCGAGGCAGTGAATTTGGCACTCATGACATGTTCTGATGTACCAGTGAATGTCCTGCTCTAGCATGGGCCACCAAAAACATATCAGTAACCAGATTCGGGTAGAGAAAATACCCTTATGCCCCAACTCATCATGGGCCTGGCAGATAAGATCAAGATGTCTATGGAGGCAAACTACAAGTTGGTGATGACCTTGGGGCTCTTTCCTCCAAAGTTCTCTGCCCTTGATGAAATATCTGGTTGCAAGCTGGATGAGGCTCTCTAAATCCTTCTCTCCTATTCCATCTGGCAGTTTCTTTGTCTCCAAGAACTCTTTCACCACCTCCAACCTTTCATCTCTCTGCTTTGCTTTCTCTGATCATGGAATCTCTATTTTGGCATTATCTGGTGGCATTTAGATGGTGGTAAAAATACTGATATCCTGAGGTAGGGGACTGGATAAATGGTAGATGGATGGCGGTGATTTCAGATGAGGATGTAACACCTGCACCCCTGGTTCTTGATGATTCACCAATTCCATTGCAAAAGCTCTGCATGCATCGACCCAGTCCTTGTATTCTTCTTCGTCTACTTCAGGGTCTTCATTGACTTTGGGCCTCCTAGACAGTCCATCTGGTGCAGCATGTTTGGCAGCAGGTACATGCATGAGTTTGAAGTTGAAGAGAAGGATGCCAGCGATCCAGTGATTGATAGTGGCATTGGGCTGCAAGTCAGGGTTATTAATCATACCCTTGATATACCTCACATCCACCTCTACAACCAAGTTCTTTGTGCCAAAGATATAAAGCCACACATCGTGTAGGGCTCGAAAAAGGCTGAACAGTTCAAGCTTAGCTTGACTATAATGCTGCTCACAATCATTAAGTGTAATGGATCCAAAATGAGTGGGGTATCTCTTGCTATCTTTGCCCTCCTGCATGAGAATATATCCAATGGCAATGTTGGAGGTGTTGACTGCAAGGATGACAGGCAGGGCAGAATTATAGTCAATACTTCGAAGCACTGGAGAGGAAATGATAGCTGAGCAGAGATAGTCCATGGCTTCATGGTGTTCATCTCTGAAATCGAAGGGGACTTCTTTCCTGGTCAGCTTGACAAGGGGACATGTGTGCTTGGCAAAATCTTTGATGAAGATGCAGCAGTATGAACAAAGACCTAGGAATCCCCTGACCTCAGTGATGTTAGCACAGTAAGGCCAGTCTTTAATCTTTTGGACTTTTGCCTCATCTGGAATCCTCCCCTCATATGATACCTTATGTCCAACAACAATGATAGATGGAGCAGTGATTACACATTTCTTGGCAGATACTGTGGCACCGGCATGACAAAGTTGATGGAGGACACAGTTGGTATTCTGGAGATGCTCCCAGGTGAAGCAGCAAATTCCAGGATTTTCAGGTATTGTCTCAAAGGTACTGTCAGTGTTTTGGTAGTGTGATTTAGGACCCTTAATAGGGCAGTTGTTGATGAAGGGAATGGTAACTTCAGGGATTTCTTCCTTCAGGATCCAGCAGATGTCTCCATGGAAGATTTGGACAGCATTTGTATAGCCCATAGGGAGTTTCATGAGTCAGAGAGTGCCAATGGGGGTTTGAAAAGTGGTAAGGTCGCAGTAATCGTTGTGAATGGTTCTATGGTCATACCCTACCATTAAGTCAAGGATACCATACACCGAATGGCAGGTGAAGGCTTCTGTGATCGAGTCATCAAAAGGGGGGACTGCTGAATCCTGGATAGAGATGGCATTCAGTGGCTGTAAATCATGTACAAGACAAAGGGATTTTCTGTCTTTTTTGACAATGCAAAACCACTTGGATTGGTAGGACGAGGTGGATGGTTCATAGACTCCAGTGGCAACCTTTTCTTTAATGATGTTAACGACGTCTCGGAAAATGGCAGGTGGGATAGGGATGTTTTGTTCAACCCAAGGCTTGTGGGACAGTGTCAGAATTTTCAGGGGAGGGAACATATCTTCACAAAAAGTCCCTCGTTCAGAGGTCTCCCAAGCAAAAGCCACCTCGTGGGTATGAACAAGCCATCGAACAAGGTTTAACTCTGCCAGCCAAAGGAAGTTGGCAGGGTCGAGATTGAGCTCTTCTGCTCATTGCACTGTAAATCTAGATCCAAGAATGAATGGGGGGGGATGATATGGTAATATAGGCAAGTCTGCGAGAGGATCACCGGTCTCCTGATGCTCTACTCTGAATTCGACAGGCATTGTGGTTGGGACAGGCTTCACCTTCTTCGCTACAGGTTTGTACTTTAAAATGTGATAAACCGGGTCATAATGAAGAGAGGACCGTAGAACTGAAAGTGTCAGTGGAGAAATCGTAGTACTCATAGAAAATAAAAATGGATCTTCTGGGGAAATGAAACTCGAGTCGAAGGGATCAGGAATGGGCATACTGTCTGTGTTATAGTCATATAAATAAGCTGCAGCAGTGTTTTCTTTAGAGTCTGTGGAGGAAGGTAAAATAAATTCTGAAGACAGGAAAGGGGGGTCTGTGACATAAAGGGAACACATGGATACTAGATTCTCTTTGTCTCCTCGCACCTCTGGCGAGTCCTTGACCGACATTAAAAAACCCTGTTTGCCTATCTCTAAGTGATGGCAGCATTCTTGGCAAGCAAAATACTCTGCCTTGTCTTCTGGGTTTATGAATCGAGGGTACTGATAGAGGCAATGACGAGGATGAGTGGGGATTGACAGTTGGCAGCCCGAGTTGGGGTCGTGGATTTCTAGTGACTGTTCACCATCAGGGAAGTCTTGAAGGATACTCTGTCGACAACTTGGATCTGGAGATGGGCCTCAACAGGCCCAATATGAAGAGAGGCATTTTTGATGACCCCTAGAGTGCTCTCTTTAGATTGGTTAGTGGCCTCCAAGGTCATACACATGTCTGAGCAGAGAGGGGCACCCAAGGCCTCCCATAACTTGTGCCTAAGGGCAACTACCTGGCATCTGCTGTCAAGAATACACTCAACACAAAGTTTGTCCATGAGAACTCCATCTACCACATGAAGAGGAGTGGTGGCTAGGCCAACACACTTCCCCTCTGTATCCTTGATGAGATATTGTTTGTATGAGGCCCAAGTTGATGATGAAGACGAATCTGATGCTGTCTTGAGGCTACCAATCATGATCTTCTTCGTCATAGCCATTTCTTTGATCTGTTTGCAGATTTCTGGGCTAATGGCCAGAAGATCTTGCATTGAAACTTCGATCTTGGCACCTAAAACTTGGGATACGAGACATTTAGTAGCAGCAGCTTCATCGAAGCCGCTCTGGTAATGAAACTGAGGAGTAGAGTTAGACTGGGGTTTGGAGTTGGATGCCTTGGCAGTGTTTGGTCTTGTATGAGGGATGTTAGATGATGGCTGAGTGTTCGAAGCTGTTGCTGGTGTGGAGTTGTTGGCTAGGGGAGGGTTGACAGTAGCGGCATTACAAGGACAACGAGTGGGTATTTCTACACCATCAAAGCGAGTGGGTTTCTTCTTCTTTATGGCATTCTTCAGCTCCTCAACCTGAGCATAAGCTCTGGCTAGGGCACACTTGTCTTCTTTGTCGGCATTATCCTCGATCTCCTTGTCGACAAGATAAGATGAGGGATGGACCTCTATCTGAAACTCCTCTGTGTCATTGGAGCCAAAGAACATAGTATTGACGAGGTGGGGCAGGGTATCACATCCTTGAGACAAAGATGAGGTTCCTGGAGATTGAATAGACACTAGATTAGCTGAAGCCATTATAGACTCTCGAAGAGCCAAGAAGTTGTTGATCTTTTCCTTGAAATTCTGCCCTGCAGTGGATCTAGGGATGTCAGAGCCATCTTTCATGAAGACCCTACTGCCAATGAGCATGCATTTCCCTTGGAAAACATATTCCTGGCACAGTTTGCACTCAGGAGTCCTGTGACCATCAGTGCCACCACAGAAGAAGCAGTGGGGATTGAAGGAGTGGCAGAATTGTTGATCTTGGGGCTGCATCTGATGAGGTGCTGGGGCAGAGTCGGTCGCTTGGACATACTCTCTTTTCAAGATGGTTGGCAGTGCTGTCGGTTGGGAGTATGATTCTGGAAATAAGGCCGAGCTGTCGACCTGAGCGATGTTTCGATGGGCACCACTAAGAAGATAGGTCACATGCTTATAGATGTTGTCAAATGGCCATGGTTCATTGACATCATGGTCTAGGTCCTTGAGTTGGAGATGAGTAGCGAGGCAGTTACGGAATCCAGGGGGGAAACCTTCAAGGAACTTCTTGTTGACATAGTCACCAGGGAGTTTCTTCTTTTTGTTGATCAGGGCTATGATGTGGCGAAATTCATGGACATATTTGCTGAGGTCATTGAGGGATGACATGGGCTTTTGTACTTGGTGGTGAAGGAGGGTCTTGAGGTTGACTTTCATGTACTGACACCCTTTGACATTGGCACTGGGGTAGAAGCTAGTTACCTCGTTAACAAAGTCTTCCCAGTCATCACCTGCAGCAGAATTGAGGGATGACCAAAGTTCTGACTCATTTCGGTCAGCATAACAGATAGCCCACTTGATTTTGACTTTGTCGACAGCAATTCCTGCATCAGTGCAGACCTGGTCGACATCCTTGAAATAGGTGCAGATATCCTTGGTTTTTCAGGGCCTTGTTAGAGCCTCTGAGCAGCATTTCCCTCTGGTTAGTGGTGCCAGACATGATAATTGGTATTGACAATGAAGGTAGAGCGGAGTTACAAAGCGAAGGTGGATTTGTGAGTGGTATTGGTGGAGGGGGTTGGACAAGCAGCTTAATAAGACTCTGAGAGGGGATATACAATGATGGGGGTAAGAGAAGTTGTTTGGTGGCGAAAATAAAAGTGGATGAAGAGGATGAGGACGATAAATTGGTGAGTGGTGATAATTCTTGGTGTTCTGGTGGTGGTGCAAAAGACTTGTTGAGATCAAAGGCACCTGGTATATCAACTGACGATGGAGACTCTGGTTGTGGACAATGGAGGGAATCTGTTGAAAAAACTCTGAACCTGGGGAACTAAGCTCTGGGATGTCTTGGGGGTTAGCAGCAGGAACAAAAAGATCAGATGACAATATAGAAAGATGACAGAAGGGCTCTAAGAGCTCTTCTAATTCTGATCTGTGGTGGTTAGGTTGAAGAGATCTCCTTTCCAGATCTACAGACCCCTCATGGTGGGCTCCAAAATGATGTGGGCAACTCTTCTTGTGAGAGCACAAGGGGAAAGTGGGGAAGGCTGTAGGTAAAACCTAGGCTTGTCCCAAGGGGTGCTGAGTTGGAAGGAGACAGATAAGGAAGCCTGAAGGGTGTAGGAGGACTTTTCTTGGTGACTAGGGAGTGTTGGTGACAAAGAACTCAAAAGTCTGCCCTAGACAGGTGGCAGGGATTTTTCTGGGTGGGAAGATGCTTGTATGGACTTGGGACTCGAAGGGTGGCGATAGTAGACTCTTGTAGACGATGGGAAAATTCTTGTAGATGCAGGGGACCAGTTTAATGAAGTAGTGGCAATTTACTGATGGAGAAAGGCTCAAAGACAGCAAATAGACGATAAGACTAGCTCTGGGGACTCTGGGGACGCTCTGGAGACTCGGAAATACTCTGGGATATGACTCTGGGGACTCTAGAAACTTCTCAGACACACAGATGTTGACTCCAAAAAGTGGGTCCTCTATTTTCTAGGTACGGCAGACTTTTGTAGCGTAAAGACAGAGGTATCTATGGTAACAACCAGAACATCTTGGATCTGTCATACGTCAAAAAGTAATAAAAGAAAATACAAAGGCTGATGTATGGACAGCCACACATGTGTGGTGATGTAGATGAAGATAAAACAGCCAAGGTCCAGAAAAATGATGGTAAGTAAAGCAGAAAAGGTATAACTACGTACTTGCATTGAAAGGAAGTGGAGTGGGGCTGGCAGCAATTTCATTAACCAAAGAGGGACATGGTGGGCAGTGTTACTAAGTGGGCGACAGCCTCGGCACTTGTAGAGTGGATACAGCCACCAAGGGGACATGCCAATGAGTGACAGGTCGGTGGGGTATCACTGACAGACAGTGATCAGTAATCACATGTAGAGAGGGGACTGCATGCAATAGGGGACAGGTCTACTTCGGTTGCTGAGGAGTCAGTGGCAATTATGGTGGCAGGAACAGGGTACGTGACGAGTGGGGGAGTTGTGACATGTGTGATGTTAGGATGGGTGGTGATGTCATTAGTCAGGGAGATGCTATGATCAGAAGGGAATGTGTGAGTGAGTGACTTTCGAGACAGGGAAAAGCCACCTGGAGTGTTCTGCAGCCCTAGGGAGTATAGACTCCCCACACTGCCAGTCACCACTCCTCTCCCACTGCAAGCACTTCACAATTTTTCATCCCAAAATATGCTGAAAACATTGACAAAAGAGATACTCTTTTATTTCAGCTGTTTTCAAAGAAAACAGGTGAATATAACATAATGTTTTCTTTGTCTTTTCTGCCAAAAAAAATGAATTAATGGTAATGCCCATTAGGTTCTTCACTAATGGGTATTAGCATCAATCAATGTTTTTTAGTAAATCATGCAAAGAAAACAAAGTGTCATTATTGCCTTTTCTCTTTGAAAACATGTGTCAAAAAAGAGTATCTCTTTCTTCAATTTTTTCAGCATGTTTGCTCAAGAAAAATTGTGAAATGCTTGCAGTGTCCAGTCTCCCAAACCTGTGATACAGAAACAACCTCTACCCACTTGACCCCTGACCCATCCCCTGCATCAGTCACCCCCAAACTCACCCAGCAACAGACAGCAGCAGAGGTCGACTCCCCCTCCAAGACCAAGACATGCTTGGTACCCTCGGCAGAACAACTCCTCCATATTCTGTGGGTGCTCAAAAACTTCGAGCATTGGGACTCACTTGGCTGGAGAGCAGGTGAACACCATGACTGCCTGCGGATGCTGTCTCAAATCTACTGAGGCTCAGAATTCATAGCAGCTCGGCTTCCCCAAATCTTTACCACCACAGAAGGCATTGCTGGTCATGTCACCAAAAAGGTGGACCTGGACCTGTTCACCGGTGATAATATCAACAATGTCAGGGATATCCAATGCACCATTGTAAATCTAGCCTTTATGGAATTCAGAGAAAACCTTTGGCACTCCTTTCAAGACTTTCACCCCACTTCTGCTCAAGCCTCTGACCCAGCATCAGCTCTCAGATGTGACAAGGGCAAGAGCACAGAACCTTCCAGACCTCAATCTCCTCTCACAACAAAACAAAAAGCAGATCTTCAGTTCAGTGGATTATCTCCACTGCCATGGACAGAAGATCAGCCAATGAGTTGTGAACCAGGAAGATTGGACGAAGGAGGAACTCAACCAACTAGTGGAGTTATCCTCTCGAGGAAACCAGCAAGCTCTAGCTCGTCTTTGATTTCAGATGACAGCAGTACCACCTATGGTCTCGACAATGACATCACCTCCAACAGACACTCAGTACAGCTTGAAGGGGTTCACACCCTCCTCAATCACACAGCCAGTCTCCTTGCTGAATGCACTATTGGTGGAGACGCTGGCTATACCAACTGGAGGAACTTCCTACACTCTGCCTACTTCAATTCAACCATACAAGCATTATGCCTACCCTATGCTCTGAATGCACAATCTCCCTTCCCACTTCCCCATCTCAACGACTCCTTCCTTGTTGTCCCATACAATGATGACCTCCCAAAAACCTTGTCTGGGAGAAAGCAAATTGACTGGAGCAGCCCATTCTGGGGCATGCACTGCTACGATTGCACCAGACTGGGACACATCGGATGCACCAACAGAAGGGGTTCCAAGTGGACCTTACTGGGAACCATGCTCCCCAGGCCAAAGGCACAATGGTGTCATCGCCACTCTCCTACAAACCCAATGGTAAGATGATGGGGCCCCATTTAAAACTCCCTCCAACAATCATGGTCAAGCTCCTGACCTAAAATCAAGCTGCCCCTGGACACTCTTATCCACCTCTCCAGTGCTTCGGCCTTGAGAGGGGGGTAATGATATGCCACATCATACTTTTCCCCTTTTCTGGACTCTTATTTTCTTTCTATTTTCCTCACATGTACACATGATGTGTCTCTCAACACTTACATGATCTATGCCCCCCTTTTACAGACTCTTATGATATGCCATCCCTTATATGGCTTCCCCTTCCTCGATCGGACTTCTCCAATCGATGTGACTCGCACTTATCTTTTCTACTTCCCCTGTGACAAGTCACTTTCCCTTTTTGGACACTATTTCATTTTACATGTCCTCGATGCATCCTCCCCTTTCCCCATTCCCCAAGTTGGTATGCAGGCTGTTCCTCTTATCTCTGACTCGACACGTCTTTGTTCCCACAAGTGCATTCTCTACACAACTCACCCAAAGATCGCCAAACAGTCCGAGGTAGTATATATACACATAGGGACTCACCTGTAATTCCCAACTGTTAGCTACCTTGCAACCAGGATAGCATCTTCTCAGAATCTCCTCTGTCAGAACTGCTTGCCTGGCCATAGAAGGGGTAAAACTATTAAGCCCTTGAGGTCAACCCTGGCAATACCACAAGCACACTGATTGCTCCTTAAGCCTCAGTGCCAACCCTTGTCACTTTTGGCAGGTGAGGTATTCCAGCACATAACAATGACAGGATAATGGTCTCAAATCACCTTCTTCTGGTGGCCATGAATCCTCCCTTTGTAAGTCGACCTTGTTTTCCTTGTTACCCAAGTAGGTTCTATACCCTCAGTGATGAAAAGACAGTAGTCTGGCAACATTGGGTGATGATGGCTGTCTGATATATCTCCCACCCATTGGTTCCCCTCTCTTAACCATATCTGAACATCTTTATTGCTGTAATGGTGGATATAGAGGTCTCTGTCCACTGCATGAAGATAAGGGGGAGGTCACTGCAAAGGGAGGTGGTGGGTCATTATGTATTGTCCCATTGTGACATTAGGGTGTTTCAAAGTATTTCTAAGTAAAATTTATAAGTAAGTGAAAAAGCAAAAACTTGGATGTTTCATGCCAACATTCAAACTCTGAAGGGGCTTATGAATACCATCCATATGTATCAGCAGCAGTGAGTTCCCTCAAGTTCTACCATGGCTGATTCTATGCCAGTAGGCCATCTGGCTGTCCAAGGAGATGCCAACCCACCATCATCATCATTGTCTGTCCATGGCCATGGCTGTGGAAACACTCCAACTCCTGCAGAAAAGATCCCAAAGATTCAATGGGATGATAAGGACCCCAATATTCATGCATGTACTTCACAGCTCATAGGCTGGTGCAAGACCTATCTGGATTCTCAGATAAAACTCTTTTCAGACTCTCATCAAGAGGCAGTGAATGAGGGGTGCCAGTGTCAGCAGATGAGTGCCCAAAAAGAAGTCTACTTGCAACAGGCTGCTGTGGCCATTTTCACCCATGATCATGATGCACACATCAGGCAGCTGTATGCTCAATATCCAGCCATCTTTGTTAAACCTATCAAGAATTGCTTCCAATCATAAGTCTGTTTTTGTCATGTGATGGATCTGAATTTTCACCAGCTAATCAGCTGCTTTAGACTTTGTAAAAAGTACAATGAGGCTAACAAGACACTCAGATCTACAGGGGCAGGCCTTACTGCAGCAGAATTGAGGGAGATTCCAGAGCAGAAGAAGCTTCTTGGTGAGTACTTACATTAGCTTGTTAGCAGCTTGCTGTTGACCAACTTAGATAAAATTATTGAAAACTTCCCATGGTGGGAGGACCTCCATGGATTCTGGAGGACTAATCCATCATACAATATGGTGTTCAGCACAGCTGATCCTGGTCAAGACTTTGCAGTGGAGGCCCAATGGTATTTTTTTGAGGAGAAAGGCACTACAGCCATGGGGGTGTTACCATTTTCAGGTGATGGTTGGGCCTCTGGTAATCCCTCTCCTTCCAATGCAGATCCCAGTGCTGAGGAGGGTGAGGGGGATGGATCTGAAATGGAGGAGCTTGCTAGAGACACCACAGAGGCTTCCCCCATTCCTGAAGTACTCCTTGATCCATCTATGGATGTTGACAAAAACATAGACCCCAAACTATGACTGATATCCACTTTTCTGGAGAAATCAATCATTCCTGCTGACCCTCTCGCCTCAACATATTCTCCAACTTATAGCTCATCCATACCACCATCTTCCAAAGCATTTTTTCCCCCAGCACTGCCATCAGCTGGCACTCTGTCTACTGCCAGTGTGCTACATGCCTTGACATCACATGTGCATCAGTCCATCACCAGTGGAAGCTCTGGTAAGGCAAGGGGTAAAGCAAAAGCCCCCACAGACACAAGTTCTCTCAATGTGCCCTCTCAGGCAGCATCTAGCTCTGGTTCTTCAACAGGATGAAAGTGGCCTAGGGATGTCAGCTTGGAGGTCTCCACTAAACTGTCTGAAGCATCAGATACACTTGTTTGCCAGATCCAAAGCAGTGCCAAAGCAAACAATGTGACAAAGAGGCTGAGGATTCAAGCACAAGTCATTGGGAAGGAGCTCAAGGCATGTGACAAGCATGCTCAGCATGAGCATGAACTCAGGCTGAAGATGGTGGAGAACGAGCATCAGCTGTCAATGGCAAGTGAGAGGATGAAGCAGTTGGAGCTGGAACTAAAGCTAGAGCAGGCAAAGACTGCACAATTGGAAGCTGAGAAATGTTCTGGCAATGTTGACAAAGGTAACTAGCTGTCCAGCCTCATCTCATGTATGTTTTCTTCATGTTGTTGTACTTTTTCCATGTACTAGTTGTTGGGATGGGAATCCACACTCTAGACAGGGTAGGAATGGTTGGGTAGCCTAGTGGTAAGGCACCCCAGTACTAGTGGGAGGACCCAGGTTTGATCCCTGGTCTGGCCAGTATTTTCAGTCATTAGGTTATGAGCCCTGATGGCACTGGAAGCTGGTCCCTACTAGAGGCACACAAAAGGCCACTCATATTAGGGCATCCATGGGTTTGTTGGCCAGGTGTGAGCCAAGCAGTTCCCATTACCTAATTATGGAGGGGGTGAGTGTGGCTTCTAAGGGGAGTGTTGGGATGAGAATCCACACTCTAGACAGGGTAGGAATGGTCAGGTGGCCTAGTGGTAAGGCACCCCAGTACTAGTGGGAGGACCCAGGTTCGATCCCTGGTCTGGCCAGTATTTTCAGTCATTAGGTTATGAGCCCTGATGGTGCTGGAAGCTGGTCCCTACTAGAGGCACACAAAAGGCCACTCATATTAGGGCATCCATGGGTTTGTTGGCCAGGTGTGAGCCAAGCAGTTCCCATTACCTAATTATGGAGGGGGTGAGTGTGGCTTCTAAGGGGAGTGTTGGGATGAGAATCCACACTCTAGACAGGGTAGCAATGGTTGGGTAGCCTAGTGGTAAGGCACCCCAGTACTAGTGGGAGGACCCAGGTTTGATCCCTGGTCTGGCCAGTATTTTCAGTCATTACTTTAGTCAGTTGCTTTCATGAAATATATATTGCAGGTTCAGTTATTACTCTTGGGATACCCCTGTGGAGCACTCTCAGTCTTGTTCTAGAAGATGCTCCCAGGGAGGTGCACTTGAGCATGAAGCTCCCCCCTTGTTTCCCCTTCAAGGCATCCCCTTGAACTTCAAAGGACCTCCCTTTCTCCCCCAAGCTTGCTTCAAGCAGCTCATTTCCTTGCTGAGTCACTTATGCAGGCTCATGGCACACTGTGGCTCAGCCATGGTGGTGTGTCCCAGATAGCAGGCTGGTGACTTAGCTTCACACTCACTTTGTAGCTTGAGAGAGGGTCAGCAGTTGTATGTGCACTCAGTAGTGTTTAGAGTGCTCAAAGGTTTGTTCCCCATGCCTCAAAACTGCTTTGAGGACTCTGTCAAAGCCACCCTCAGATCTTGAGCCCTGCAGAACCTCATTCCTCCTTCATGAGGCTGTGACTTCAATAGTGAAGCCTTCCCCTTTGAGCTCTGAGTTGCCCCCACCCCTTGCTGGCTCTCAAGTCAATCCTGAGACTACCCCAGAGTGCCTTTTGAGTTCAAGAGTCCTTGCATCCCCCTCAAGAGTGATCCAGTCACCTTTGAGTGCTTCCCAGACCCTTGATGGGAAGCTTCAGAGCTTTGAACCAGGCCCAAGTCAAATCCCAAGGCTCATCACAGCCTCTCAAGGGCTTGTCTCCCCCCTCTTGAGCCACTTCTGCCCCTTCAAGCCCAGTCCCACCCCTGAGTTGAGTCCTGAGGCTCATCGGAGCCTCTCAAAGGTCTGTTTCCCCCTTGTATGGCTCTCTTTCCCCCTCAGGCAGCTGTCCTTCCCTCTCAAGTCACCTTCTGAGGCCTGTCCAGGCTCAAGGTCACTCTCACCTTCAAAGCTACCCCCTTGAGTCCCCTCATTGCCCCTCAAGGCCACTCTGGCACCCTCTCATGCCACATGGGTACCCCTTCTCATTCATATTTTTGTTTGTTTATGGTCTCTTTCACTTTTGAGTTCACATTTTTTGAGTTTTGACTTCAAGTTTTGTTTTGAGGAGGATATCCCTGGTCTCACTTTGTGATACAGCTTGGTATGTGGTGACTGGGGACAGTCACTATCCAAAAGCACTCCTGCTTGGAATTCTGTCTGTTTTGTCTCTATAATGCGTCTATTATTCTTTCTAAGTATGTACAGGTGCTCGAAGTACTCACACAGGCTTATGTAAGCCACAATGCATCCAAACACAAAGTAAAAAGATAAAGAAAAAGAAAGAAAACAGACCAGTAAGTAAAAACAATGAAATAAAACAAAATACCTAGTGGAGAGGATACTCTCCCTACATGCTATGTATTCTTAGCTCAAGGGGGAACCATTGTTTGGGGCTCAAAGAAGCAAACACTAATTGCACTGTCAACAACCAAAGCAGAATATGCCACATTGGCTAAATGTACTCAAGAATGCATATGGCTATGAAAACTATATGCAGAGCTAGGGTACAGACAGACACAGCCAACTAGGATAATGACAGATAGCAAGGGAGCCTGAGCTCTAGCCTACAATCCCCAATTTCATGCCCAGATGAAACACTTTGATATCTCTCACCACTACATGCATGAGAAGATTGACCAAAAGAAGGTCAAGATTTGTCATTGTTCTGATAGGTACCAAACTGCTGATATATTTACCAAAGCACTACCTAGAGACAAGCATGAGAGGCATACCTGAGAGATGGGTATGACCCCAGCTTGAGGGGGAGTGTTGGTATTGCATAGTAGGCACTGGCACCTCATACAAGGTGCTCTAAGGTAACAGAATGTTCTCTATTATAGTAGACTATTCTAGAATAAAGTTCACACACAGTATAAATACCCAAGCCAATAGGGTGAGGGAGCAATCAATAATCTTATCAATCTCTCTCATGATCAAGCCTACACTCTACAAAATCCATAATCTCAATAGTGTGTCTCAAAGTTCTTTTGAAGTAAGCTTCAACACAAGAAATTTCCAATGTTCAAATAATATACTTTAATCTCTGACTGATATTTAAGTGCCAACTGATCTTCTAAGTTACCAAATATGGAATGTCCTATCATCATCACATGGAGGGTGTGTGTTGACTGTGTTCCACAATCCTCCACAATGCCACACCCAAGTGAACAACAAACAATCTTGGACAACCTTGCTAGTGCCCACATAGAACTCCAGCTTGCATGGTATCAGGTAATGACTGAAAATACTGGCCAGACCAGGGACTGAACCTGGGTCCTCCCACTAGTACTGGGGTGCCTTACCACTAGGCCACCTGACCATTCCTACCCTGTCTAGAGTGTGGATTCTCATCCCAACACTCCCCTTAGAAGCCACACTCACCCCCTCCATAATTAGGTAATGGGAACTGCTTGGCTCACACCTGGCCAACAAACCCATGGATGCCCTAATATGAGTGGCCTTTTGTGTGCCTCTAGTAGGGACCAGCTTCCAGCACCATCGGGGCTCATAACCTAATGACTGAAAATACTGGCCAGACCAGGGATCAAACCTGGGTCCTCCCACTAGTACTGGGGTGCCTTACCACTAGGCTACCTGACCATTCCTACCCTGTCTAGAGTGCGGATTCTCATCCCAACAACAACCTGGCCACACAGACTCAGAGAGAGCCTGTAGTGCCATAAGCAAGAATACAGTCACTGGAAAAGCAGTTACTGGCAACAAACAGTATTCAGATGCAGTGTGCCATCCCTGCCTCAAGGGCAAACAATATTGAGACACCATGCCATCTACAATGCCCACTGATAGTCCTACCATGTCACATCAAGATGACTCTGTGGTGCATGCACCCATGGAAACCAAATCCAAGGGTCTCCACCTTCAAGCAGATCTGCACATGTTGCAAAATGGCACCAGCAAGGCTAAATGGATGAACAATGCTTTGGTTCAGTGCACGACTACCATGCCAAGAGACACTGCCCTACCATACCATGGGGGCAATGCCCTACTGGCAGGCCACATCATGAATCAAATGCCAGCTCCTACTGTCTCCACACAAACTACTATTCCATGCAAAACAAATACTGTAGCCATGGAAGAAAATTTGGGAGGTCAAGCACAAGCCACACTAAATCAGTTGGCTATAGGTCCACAAGGTCAATATAGGAAATGCAAGGGGGGACTCACAGACATACCCAAAATTTGCCTGGACACACATGGCCACAATGACAAGAATGTTGGCACAATGGACACTGACCTTCAATCAGAAGGATCCCACAAGGAGAAGGGTGTTGAGAGCATCCGAGATGACACACACAAACCTCCCGATGGACCTGATAAGCCATTGTCATCACCTAGCAAACTGGACAAGCGCTGGAACAAAAATGCATTACCTACTGCAAAACCCAGGTCCTGCTCACCAAACAAAACAATTACAAACCCTACAGAACCTTCTGAACTCATTATGGAGCCTGTCCATCGCCTACGAGACACAGCACAGCCCTTCATGAGCCCAGAATTCAAAAACGAGCCCAAAACACATTCTAGGAGGGAAAACAGTCATGTTTCAACCTTAAACCAGTCCCCTGGGCACCCATGAAGCAAAATGGCCATACCAAGGCCATCTACTGACTCAGTGGGCCAAGCAATTGGAGGGGGTGACATGACAGGTGCAGAGAGCATGTGCAAGGGGTGTAAAGTGCTGCGAGAACAAGTAGACTGCAAGGTGGCTGCTTACCAAGCACAAACAACAAACAACAACAGGGTGTCCTTCGACACAGTGCTTCGTCTCATTGACAGTGATTGGGAGCATGCTATGAATAATAAATATTATTGCCTTGCAGCTGAGACAGACCACATGCAACTGTGCCATACTGCCAGTATGTTTACCACCACCCATGCTATGCCTGTCCTCAAAGCACAGCATGACATATACATTTTTGGCACCAGCATTTCATCTACCTTGCATGACCACTTCCAGATTCATGATCCCTACAAGATTCGCTCGCACCTCAACACAAACAAACAAAGATAGCCATATGAAGCTGTTACTCCCACACACACAGCTACAGTACAGGTATCTTACACATTCCTCCTTCTCTCACTTATCTCACTGAGGGGGCATGTTGGAGATTATCTACTTACAGCAAGTAGTGATTATGTAATGTGCCCATGTACTTTTGGCACTTCTTTTTTCCCTTTGGACCTCAGGCTTTGATACCAAATCAGAGACTGAGGTATGGTTCTTATTTCTACTATAGGGTTTAATACTTACCAACCTACTTATGTAGTATCTATTCACATAGGTTGGTTAATATATTAGGCTTTGATACCAAATCAGAGACTGAGTATCTGTTCACATAGTTCAACTCTGCTCTTGACTTCACATCAAAAGAGAGGATACTCTCCCTACACTGGGAATTATACCAGTGATATAAACATTTTCAAGTAGATACCATAGGTGAATTGGTAAGTTGAGACAGACCATGTAAATGGCACCAAATGATACATGATTTCCCCCTTGTTTGTTACTGAAGGGGTTAAACCAGTTGACAAATAGACTAAAAGCCAGATGGATTTCTGAACATGGATGTTCAGACCCAAAGTACAACTGGCTATCAGGACCTCAGAATTGCCTGAAGGTAGCCCCATCCCATATGTCATACATGCAATCAGAAACAGGACCAGTTGTCAAATGTAGAGATGTCATGACTTCAGCTTGTGAGAGGAAGTGTGCAATCCATAAGTTGAGTGGTTGATACCAGAAGCAATGGCTGGGAGATCCACATTTCCCAAATAGCTGCACACCACATGGCTTGCTCAATGGCATCACACAATGAGTGCAATATGTGGGGATGTTCCAATAGTTTTCTGTCTGGTGTTCAGGAAATGGGCCATATAATGAAAAACAGGTTGGGCAACAAACATATTGGTGGAGCTCTGGGTCAATATGTAGCAAGTTGAGAGTGCTGCAGATGTCCTTTGGCCAGCCTGAGGTGAGTGAATCAATCTCATCCTTAATGTGATAATGACCACCAGCCTTTGGGAGATTTCCTGTGACTTTCCTGATTGTGGCCATGACCATGGACTGTAAAATCAACAGGAGGAAGTTTGTATGGTGTCTTGAAAGTCCAGCTAGTATGTGCAAGGTAGTGGCCCCAAGGATGCCTAATAAAAGAGGCAGCACAAAATTTCCAATATTGTCCAGGCTACCATGGAAGCAGTCTGAATCTGAATTTAGTATGCTCAAAGCCCACTGCTAGTGCACCTACCTGTCTTCATGACTATTGGAACACAAAACCCAATTGTAGGCATGTCCTTGGTTGTGATTTCTACCTCCTGTTGACACCATTGATAGTTACAAATGCATTCAAGGTAACCTTGGTGTTCCTGGATGTCAAGGATAAGCTGCTTCCTGGTTGATATGACATTGTCATCTTCATCACTACAGACAGTGCTAATGAGTTCAACCAACTTCTCAACATATTGTTGATGGATGATAAATGACCACAAACCTCTTTGGTCTTTGGGGTTGATGGGAGGGGGAATATCTGCAGTAGCTGCATGGTCTGAAATGAACCTGAGGTGAGGTGGAGTAAAGGACAATACTATAGACTGGAACATTTCACAATATTGCTGTAGTAATTGAATGGAAGTGACTGAATTGGGTTCTAGATTCAGTATGTGAGACAGCCATGACATATGGAAGAGATACTCACCTTTGTCAGGGACTTCCAATGATGTGTCAGGAACAAAGGCAGATTCATTTCCAAACTTGCTCTGGTATGCCTTGGATGATATCATGTCATCACTATGGGTCTTGGAGCCAGCAGTAGCTATGAGCAAATTAAGGTCCATGTGTTCATATTGTTTAGCTGCACACCAGATTTTATCATCATGACAATGTTGGTAGGCCATAGATGGTGCCAATAGGCAGCCAGGGGTTGGAAGCTGCATCCAGGGGTCTGGATCCAATCTGTTCATACAACCATACACTTGGCATCTACATTGATGTTTCACAGATGCCATGGTCTTCTGAGATAAATGCTCTGGTGAGTCTTAGAGCCAGCATACATAGTTGAGTCAGTTCTCACAGGTAGTGATGTCCAGGACTTTATTCTTTTCCTCAGAAGACACAACTTGAGCCCACTTTACAGCACTTTGTGAAAAGGTGGACAGTGAGTATGTTGCATACATACTACAATGTAGTACTGTTATCTTTGAAATGTATATTGCTCTCACAACAAGCTATATTTTTATCCATCCAAAACTGTCTGTGAGGTATTGGTACACTGTGTCCTTACTCTCAACTTTGCCTTATCAGCACCAACCTTGTTCTTAAGGTACATCACAGCAAAATCCTGTGCAGGCCATTGGTCCTGATAGTCATTGAGGACTGGGAATCAAGCCCAAGCCTGTAGAATAATCACTTATCACCTTTTTAGTTGTTAGTGATTGCCATGTCAATCTTACTGCATTAAGGAACATTACTACTGCCACAGGTGCTTGGTTTGGAAACATCAACCTCAAATCAAGGTATTCCTCACATACCTCATGCAGCCCCTCCTTTTTCTCTGTAAGCACAGCAACAGGCAATGTGACATGATCATGGCCTACCTGCATGCACTTGTATGTCTTCTCATTCCAATTTAGCACCTGGTGCAATGTGTACCCTCCATGATTTGGTTTTGACAGGGCACCATGTGGCCAAGGAATCAGACTGTTGGGCAATGGCTCCACCTCTTGTTCCTGCAGCAGGCAAATGGTATCAAAGTCAAATATCCAGTGAAGGGTGATGCTTGATGTGCTGGGGCTTGTGCTGTGATCTCTATCAAAGATCCTTCTGAGAGTTATGGGAGGATAGTATGGCCAATAGTCCATTGAAGCCCAGGAAACAGTGAGTGGATCTCCTTCATTAGGCTCCTTTAATGTTAACAGTAACAGATCTTTTCCTGATTGCTTTGTGCAGATGTGAAGACATGAAAATGTCACTCTGGAGCCTTGAGGCTCCAGAAGTTTCTCCCAATGCCTTTGTGTTCCCTGTAGAGACAGAGACTCACAGATTGATGCCTTTTTGCACCATTCAGACAATTGGGGTGTCTGTCAGACATCACCACAGAATGCCAATATTGAAATGCATGATAGCAACTGTATATAATGGTGGGTTTCCACTTCCTGGCAATCCAAGCTGCCAAGGTCACATTTGCACATCATGTCCTCTGCTGTATATCCTGTTCCTAATGGACCCTGTAATGTTTTGCAAATGTATGTCTTCAGTTTTAAACCATGTATTCCTGGTGTTAGCAGATCCATGCAGGACTCACAACATACATACTTGCTACTGAGAATGTCACTGTTACCCAGTTACAGTGAGTGAAAAAACCCTTGCAATGTTTGGCTTTTTTGGACTAATTCCAGTGTAGCACCATGAGGCATGGGAATCCCACTTAGCTTTGGTGAGATAGTTGGTAGCATGGACTCTTGTCTACAAAATGGTCCCAGGGTCATGTGATTTGGTCCAGTGGTCATTGAGATATGTCAGTTATAAAACAGCTACATCATTGCAAGGGTTTATTCACTTTTGGCTGGGCAGTAGAATCTGAGTCAAATGAAGGGATAATTGTGGTTGTTTGGTCCTACAAACAAAGGTACACATATAAACATTATGTCTGAGTTTGAATAAGTTCACACACTTCTTTATTCCCAACCTCTACCACCATGAGATCTCTCTCTGCTACCCAAAAGAGTACTATCCTGTCTATGCTTGATTCTGGTCACTCTGCTTCCTCTATTGCCTCTAGTACTGGTCTACATCTTTCTACCATCTCTAGGCTTTGTTCCAAGGAGTGTTCCAACTTCCAAAAGTCCACTGGAGGTCATCCACCCAAGCTCTCCCCTGCCAATGTCTGCCATGCTATCCACCTTATCTCCACTCAGAAGGCAGAAAATGCTGTGCAGGTGACCAAAACTCTCTCCAACATTATCAACCAACCCCTGCATCCAAATACTGTCTGTCACCACCTGAAAAAGCCTGGTATGAAGGCTGTGGTAAAGCAAAAATGACCTATCCTCTCTGCCAAGCATTGCAAGGCAAGGTTAGACTTTGCCTATGCTCACAAAGATTGGACTTTGGAGGACTGGAAGAGGGTGGTATGGTCTAATGAGACCAAAATAAATCACCTGGGGTCAGATAAGCACAAATGGGTGTGGAAAAAGCCAGGGGAGAAGCTGAATGATAGGCTAGTAGAGGGGACACTGAAGTTAGGAGGAGGTTCTCTCATGATGTAGGGCTGTATGACTTGGGAGGGTGTTGGATATGCTACCAAGATTGATGGTAGGATAGATGGGGTCCTCTACCTTCAAATTTTGAAGGATGAACTACAAGAGTCCCTTGGGTATTATAGTCTCCATCCTCCTGACATCATCTTCCAGCAGGACAATGACCCCAAGCACACCTGCAAGCAGGTCAAGGAATGGCTAGAGGAGCAGGATTTGAGGACCATGGTATGGCCTGCACAGTCCCCTGACCTTAACCCTATAAAACATGCCTGGAGTTACCTCAAGAGGAGGCTTGCAGAGTATGAACACCCCCCCAAGGGAATACTGGAGTTGTGGGAGAGGACTCAGGTGGAGTGGAACAATATACCAGCTGAGGAGTGTCAGAAGTTGATTGAGAGCATGCCTAGGAGGGTTGAGGCAGTGCTTAAAGCAAAAGGAGGCTATACCAAGCACTGTTATCCCCCAAATACCCCTCACTTTTCAAAAGTGAATAAACCCTTGCAATGATGTAGCTGTTTTATAATTGACATATCTCAATGACCACTGGACCATATCACATGACCCTGGGACCATTTTGTAGACAAGAGTCCATGCTACCAACTATCTCACCAAAGCTAAGCAGGATTCCCATGCCTCATGGTGCTACACTGGAATTAGTCCAAAACAGCCAAACATTGCAAGGGTTTTTTCACTCACTGTATGGGTGACAACTCTTGTGCCTACCCCTCCACCAGTTTCAGCTTCAGTGATGCTCATAGCACCATAACACCATGGCCACTTCCATGAGTAACATTTCTCTAGTCCCATTCCTCTTGATTACACTGATCAACTTTACAGTGTGGTTCCTGATCAAATCACAAATCATCAACTTCATATGCTCTTTGCAGCCCACTCTGGTTGAACATGATCTGTGTATGTTTGCATTGACATGGGCTGATAGGGTATGAGATAGTCTACTGCATCACTTGCTGCTATCCAATACTACCCATAGGCAAATACTGTGCAGTTCTCCATCAAGGGCAAAAAATTCTTACTTTCTTTCTGTGACTCAGTGATGTTCTGGTGCTTCAAATGTATGGTACACTGCTGTGATCAAGTGGACCACCACTGACACCATGTTCCCAAGCTTAATGCAAAGTTGTTATTGGATGTGTTTCTTGACTTCAAGATTCCTGTGGAGGTACCCTTGGGTATCAGAAGTATGGTTCAGGGGTGTGCTTAGTTTGCTACCATCACATTTAGTCAGGCTGAACACTCCTTCCCAGTGCCAAAGTCTGTGAACAACATGCAAACTCCTCCCTGTATGATTCCCTCTCTTCATGTCTATTTCAACTAACATGCATTAGTAGTTGTGGCCCTGCAAAATACCATGATAAAGGAACCTTAGCATTGACTGACCAAGGGTCAGTTACAGTGTATGCCTTGTTCATTGTATGCTTGCTGGGAGGTTTTGATTTATTCTTTGCAGTTTGGTACACTCTCAACCACAGTCACCAGCATGCAAAGGCAGTGGTAACCATGAGGATACTGAGAAGAGGTAAGTACACATCACACTGCAAGCATTTCACAATTTTTCTTGAGAAAACATGCTGAAAAAATTGAAGAAAGAGATACTCTTTTTTGACACATGTTTTCAAAGAGAAAAGGCAATAATAACACTTTGTTTTCTTTGCATGATTTACTAAAAAACATTGATTGATGCTAATACCCATTAGTGAGGAACCTAATAGGCATTACCATTAATTCATGTTTTTTGGCAGAAAAGACAAAGAAAACATTACATTACATTCACCTTTTTTCTTTGAAAACAGCTGAAATAAAAGAGTATCTCTTTTTTCAATTTTTTCAGCATATTTTGGGATGAAAAATTGTGAAATGCTTGCAGTGTCATTTTTGCCCATTTTCAACACTGAAAAATCCCTCAATAGGCCTGACATTCCTTGGTGTCAGTCAAGTGCTATGGATGATGGTGCAGGCCCCACAGGTGAGCATGCTCTGGGACCAATAGTCTCAGACATGCAGCCTGTTGCAGATGTACTGCTTGCAACCCTCAATAGTCTCCATACCTCTCAATCTCAGTCAATTGTTATGAGCAACAATGCAGGTGGCACAAGTGAACCTTTTCGGTCTGCAGTGGATGCTCTCCTCCACCTCTCAGCAGATAGTCCTACTAATCAATGGACTGGTCATCATTTTCAGGTACTGGACCCAATTGATTTGGGTGAGGGGAGTACTACAGATTGTGACATAACTGTCCATTTGAAGAAGAGGAAACTCACCTGATACCTTGCTGTACTTTCATTTTCTGCAATTTGTAACAAATGTATATATGTGCCAGAAGAATGGTTAGGCTGGCCACAATTGGTATCATTAGAATATATTCACATTGATGGCATGTCAAATATATGGGGTGGCCTCATGGTTCAGATTCATGATGAGCACACTCAGTGCAGCAAGCACAGTACAAAGGAAGTATTATCATACTTATAATATGCATTGCATCCTGCCTAACTCTGTTTTGCCCCTGTGATTGCACAATGGAAGCTGAGAGATGCATTGCTCATATACCAGTATGTTGACACTCACCCTACCTGGTTCTCTTATTGGACAGTGATTGTAGGTGGATCATCAGAATGATCTCCTTGAATGAATTCAACTTGTCAGGCATATTCATGACATGGTATGTTGGAAAGATAAATCCAACAGGTACATGAGCTAATGGTACACATCAGTTACTAGACAAAGTATTCATGCTCCTTGGACAAGAATGTCAAGGAGATCTGCAGGTGCTATCTCCTGTAAATGCTGTCTGGTTCCATTACTGATGTGCTATTGTTCCAGGGCCACTATGGTGTAAGACCCATGCCAATACCAGCTGATACTGCAGACAAGTTACTCAAGCTTAAATTTTGTACAACTGTCACCACATCTATCATCCTCATGGCCTTGATATGGATAATCATTCAAACTGTCAGATTCATCTGCAATGGAAATGACCTTCTGGCTAACATGAGTTGGAAGTCAATGTTCTTTGCTTCATCAATGATTTTTATCCTGTTACTTACCATTCTGTAATGGCCTATTAATGTGTTGAATTTACAGAGTTCAGTTGGATTGCATGTTTGCACCACCTAGACAAGCATGAAGCTTGAAGTTCTGAAATAAGTGATATATACAGTGACTCCAAAAACCCTTTCCATGTTTGCCCTATTTTCAGTGCATGCAATGTACTGCCAGACACATGGAGAATCACACTAAGCTTTGGTGGAGTCATAAATAGTACATAGTCCTGGCTGCAATTTGGCTCCTAGATCATGTGATCTCATTCACATGGTCCAGAGATATGGCCATTTTAAAACAGCATGTCCATGGAAAGGGTTTTTTTCACTTTTGAATTTACAAGGGTATTTGGATATTATCAGTACTTGGTATATCCACCTTTTGCTCTAAGCACTGCCTCAACCCTTCTAGGCATGCTTTCAATTAGTTTCTGACACTCCTCCACTGAAATCCCCTCCCACTCCACCTGAACTCTCTCCCATAGCTCATGAATCCCATTAGGGGGGGTTTCATACCCTGCAAGCCTTCTTTTCAGGAAATCCCAGAGATGTTCAATGGGATTGAGGTCAGGAGACTGTGCAGGCCATACCATGGCCCCAAACTCCTGCTCTCCTAGCCAATCTCTAACCTTTTTGCAAGTATGCTTGGGATCATTGTCTTGCTGAAAGATGTATCAGATGGATTGAGACCATAATGCTCCAATGTTTGTTGAAGCTCATCCTTCAAAATCTGAAGGTAAAGGTCCCCATCCATCCTACCATCAATCTTTGTAGCATAGCCAACACCATCCCAAGTCATACACCCCCACATCATCAAGGAACCCCCTCCAAACTTGAGAGTTCCTTGTACCAGCCTATCATTAAGTCCCTCTCCAGCCTTGCTCCAAGCCCACTTGCATCCATCTGACCCTAGGTGATTAATCTTGGTGTCATCAGACCATACAACCCTCTTCCAGTCCTCTATAGTCCAGTCCTTGTGGGTATAAGCAAAATCCAAGCAAGCCTTGCAATGTCTGGCTATTTGGCCTTGACTACAGACTTCATACCAGATTTTTTCAAGTGATGATGAACAGTATTAGCAGAGAGAGGCTGGTTGATGATGTTTCTAAGGGCTTTGGTGACTTGAACTGCATTTTCAGCCTTGCCAGAGGTAATAAGATGTTGAGCATGGCAAATATTGGCAGGGGAAAGCTTAGAAGGATGGCCTCCAAGGGCCTTAGGAAGGCTAGAACACCTCTTAGAATGAAGTTTGGATATAGTAGAGGGGCTGACACCAATTTGCTTGGTAATAGCTTCACCAGAATGGCCAGAGTCAAGCAAAGAGAGAATGGTGCTTTGCTGAGTAAGAGAAAGGGGTCTGACCATAATGGTGGTTGGGAACAAAGAGGTATTTGAATTTTTTTAAACTCAGACATATTGTTTACACATGTATCTTTGTTTGTATCACCAAACAATAGCAATTATTGGATGTTTTGAATAAGATCTTAGTTACCAATTCAAAAGTGAAAAAAACCCTTTCCATGGACATGCTGTTTTAAAATGGCCATATCTCTGGACCATGTGAATGAAATCACATGACCTAGGAGCCAAATTGCAGCCAGGTCTATGATCTATTTATGACTCCACCAAAGCTTAGTGTGATTCTCCATGTGTCTGGCAGTACACTGCATGCACTGGAATAGGGCAAACATGGAAAGGGTTTTTGGAGTCATTGTATAGTGTATTAGGACTGCATGGCATCAGGTGAAGTGGGAAAACTAGGTGAGCTATTACTGCTGAAGCCATAGTCCTTATCTTGGACTCCAAGTGCCTTGACCTGGCATGGAAGCAAGTTAGCAAGCCAAGACATGTTGTAGCAGTTATGGGGAAGTCCAGGGGGTGCAGCAGCTGCAGTATTGACTTTTCTGCTGTGGGGACAAAGCTGGAGCTGAGTCCCTGCCTTCTTGCATTTACCAATTGCAACTGTAGTGTTGGCTGCTGCCACATCATCTGCTTGCCATAGAATAGCAGCAAGCTGTTTGCTACACCAGGCAGGATATATGTGAGGATATGATATCATTCTTCTGACCTCATCCTCCAATTTGTCCAAGCTCATGGCTTGTGTGCCTAAGTCCTTGATAAGAGGGAGGTGTTGTTGGAGTGTTGGGTGGTCTGCCATTGCATCAAGACACATTTTGAGTAGCTAAACAAAATGGACTCAGCTCAGAAAAAAAGGAAGATGAGGCAAACTTATGTGCACTTTCCTTGAGCCATGGGAGGATTTCTGTAGATGAGCATTTGTCACTTGTCTCACTCTGTCTGGTCTTCATCCACAGCAATGACCACTTCCCTGTAATGAGACTTGACATAAGTGAGATGTGCAATGAATGCCATGTGAATTGTCTCATGATTGTGGTAATGTTCTGGGATTTTGGCTGAAGCATACCAAGAGTGTCTTGTAATCTTCTCAAGAAAGTCTTCAGCAAAAACAGTGCCATGTCCTGATTAAATGGCAAATCTCAATTATGCAAACAGTCAACCATAAAGTCAGCTGCAGTGATTTTGAGGCACCCTGGAAGGCCTTGTTCATATTTGTCAACTTGTTGCTGCAAGAGGCTACATTTTGCATTTTGTAAATACTTATATCCATTTATTTTCAGTAAAGTGAGGGTATGCTTGTGAATGCATCTCTGTCAAGAAAATGAAAACCAAATATAAAGGATAAATGTGGTATCTTACCAAGAACACCAAGTGTTCTTGTTCATCCTGACTAGTGACTGGGAGCAGTGGGTTAGCTGCAATAAAGTGACATCATTTGGCAGCCTTCTTCTGTAATTGGCAGAATGAGTAGCCACTTTCTCCTCCACCAATGCCTGGCTGATCCTTTGAGGCTAGGTTAGATGTCCTTACATAAATGTTTGTGAATTGCACTGATCTCCTTCATTATGGTTTTGTGAGATCTTGACTGCAACTTCTGAATGGACTCTAATAGAATGTCCATTCCTGATGAGAAGTAGGACAGTAATGGAGTGACAACCTCACTGAGTGCACTACCATTTTCAGGCCAAGTATGGAGAGAAGGACCATCACTTGGAAACATGTTTGACTGAGCTGGTGGAAGATCAGAAGACATACTGGGACCAGCTATGGGAGTGGGAGTAGACATGCTTGGCCCTGAAATGTTGCAGCCTGGCACAGTCAGTGGAGTGGGTAATGGAACTGAGGCAGGAATAGATGAAGTACTCAGTCTGGACATTGATGGCAACAGACATGACAATGTACCTGGGCCAGTGGAATTCAAAACCAGGAACTGGGGCCAAGCCTGCATATTTTTCAAAGCAGCAAAGAACTGCAGAGACAGCATGGAAGGCTCAGACATAGATGGCCATGGAGGAAGGTCCAGGTCTTGTAGATGAAATTTGCTCTGTGGAAGCTGTTGAAGTGAGGATATGTAACAAACCAGCCTGTAAATTGTACCTGATTGTTACAGTTGGGCTTGATGGCCCTCTCTTTCCCTTTGTCATGCATGGCTTGGGAATCCAATATTTCCTAGATAAATAGGAATTCTATTAGAATGGGATATTTGCTAACAAGGGAGGTATACTTGTATGGTAGTGGGACATGGTGCAGTGGGGGAGGATGCTGCCCAAAGCACCCTAATTGTAGAACCACTTGATGGTGTAGAATAAACAGGTGTGTGCTCCCTGGATATGGGTGGTGTCTGCTCATTGGCTGGAGTTTGCTCTCTTGACTGTATAGACAAGACTGGAGTTGAGTCTCTTGACTGTCTCAAAGGTTGCCTTGACTGTTGAAATGAGGCTGTTGTTGCTGTACATGATGAGGGTTGACTGGACATAGACATTATGGCAGGAAGACCAGGCTGCAGTCCAATCAGCCTCTATGTATCTTATCTGACTTCAATGGAGAGTTCTTACCAGCAGAACAAGATCCTCTGAAGACTGACCCCACATCATTTGCTTGAGGGTGCTGAGCAGTCATTGTTGTGACATTCGAGCAGCTTGTTCTTCTGATACAGTCAAATTGTCTGTTTGTGGTGCAACTGACATCACATCTGCTTTCAACAACTTGGGAGTATGATGTCCTTGCATCCACCTGTCATCTGGGGGTCATTTAGAGGGAAAATGACCCTCTCATAGGTCGCCAGAGGAACCTGTGCATGGTATGAAATGAATAAGCTGAGAATGAACATTAACTACTCCAACCTTCAGAAGCCATTGGGCACAGCATGGGCAGAGGAGAGAGGGGGGCTGGGACTTGAATAAATCAAGGCAATGTATGAAAGGGACATTCTGAGATTCATTAACATTTCTGCACCCACACTCACACCCATGAAAGAATAAAGGACAGAGGTTTGACATGGGCCCAGATCAAACTAAATGTGCACACCTAGGGAACAGCCCAATGTCTGCACATACATGCTCTCCAGGCTGGATTCCAAAAATTGCAATGATGATTGTTGACCACAAATAAAATTCCAAGCTGCTCACAATGATTCAAGTCTTGCAAAAATTCAACAAGAGCCATAGAGGTGACCATGTTGGGGCTGCAATCCAGCTTTCCATGAGGGTAACATACTAGGGTGTCAACCACAGGGATGTATCACTCTCTGATTGGAATCAGGGTGGGAACTAGGAAAAAAAGAGGTAGGGTTAGCCATGACATTGGTGATGATCTGCCAGTGTGAATTTGTGAAGAATGGAAGTAGTGTCTTTGATCAGAATTGCCTCCTTGGCCAAAATTAGGGTGAGGATTTGAGAACAAAGAGGTAAGGTTAGCCATGACATCAGTGGTGATCTGCTGGTGTGAATTTGTGAAAAATGAAAGTGGTGTCTTCGATCAGAATGACACTGGCAGCCAGAATGTGTAGCTGAGAGAAAAAGAGATAATCTTGATTAAGACATCAAGGCTGCATGAACTCTACCTCTTCACTCACAACAAGATTAGTGGCCAAAATCTTTTTGAGATTGAAAGATGGCAGCTTTGACATCAGCAGCAACCTATGGGTGTGACTTTGTGAAGAGTAAAAGATAGATGCTTTCTGGTATATGCACAACATGGTGATCATGAA
>JANFAE010000717.1:0-38308 GCA_024613145.1 Pisolithus marmoratus | reverse complement strand
GGGTCGACATGAGGGGGCAGTCATTGAGTAATCACAAACAACCTTGCTCCACATGCCATTCCTATTGTTCACCCCCGCGTGTTCACAAGCAAACCTACGCGTGGTCAAGCGTAGAGTTTGTTGTGATAAGGGTAAAGTCAACGGGTTGTCCAGGCCATCCATCACTCGACGAATAAGGGACGGTTCACCAGTAATACTTTGGAAGAGAGTCAAGTCCTCGGGATATCCGCGGCGCAGCCAGAGCACAGTGGCTTTGGGTGCTGAGCCAGCACCAAACAGAGAGTAGGAAAAGCGCACCTACTCTACCCCTCTCTTGACCATAGCCTTGGGTTCGGCGCAGTGGACAGGGCGTCGTGACCATTGGTGGCAACTCGACTTACTAACTCACAGGTAGAGGATGGGTTTAGCCGACTGTTTGTTACTGGGTGCGCGTGCATGCAGTTCGCGCTGTATGGAAGCTTTACGAAGCTGGATGCAACATGTTCGATCGACTTCCCTTCCGTGATGGATTTGTCTGCTCAAGTCCGGGGTCGCCGCGTTTGGTCACAGCGCACACAGTTTTCCTCTTCGTCAACGAGTACACCAGTCCGAGATCTTCGCGATGCCATTATTACTAGCAGTTGTGTGAAGAAACATAACACATCCTGTGTTAACGTGAGGGGGGATCATCGATGCATTTGTGCTTTGACTATCATTGTCTCAATGAGATCATCGCGGACGCCCCTATCATGACATGCGCGCCCCCCAAGGGTACAACTAGGGATGCGCCATTCGAGGTGAGTGGTACTCTCCATATATCCAGAACGGTGTGTTCATACCGTTGTTCGTACTTCCCTCCAAGCATGCCGACATTGTGGCCAGTCTGGCGGTCATAATGGGTTCGGGGACATGACCAGGGATCAGTAGCTGGTGGGAAGGAAGTGCCTAGTCGGGTGAACACGGTGAGTATCTATGTAGTCGGTCGAATTCCTACGCCCGTATGATGGAATGCTAAGCCAGGTACCTGGTCAACACACAGACAATCTTCCATCGGAGAGACGAAGCAGTTTCCGCATATCACTTTCATTGGGACTTTGTCTTGGAGCTAGACGATGGATAAATCACAGCACGGAGCAAGAGCAGACAAGAATACATAGCATGGCACAGTACACGAGTCTAGAAAATCTTCCCTCTCTCTATCTACGACGTGAGGTTAGAGATCAGTTGACAGAAATAGCCTTGAGATAATGCTGTCTGTGAGGATTGGCGTCTGTTGTCGCATCTCTGTTGTAAGGGGTCCACTTTGGCTCATCCTAAGGTAGTGCTCAGCCAGGTCATCGTGAAACACGACATAATATACCTTGAACAACCTCATGGCCTTGATTACATTACGTTGATCGAGCGTGAAGCGGTGGTAGATACCAGCTGGAAGGACTATCAAATCCCCGGCGCTAACCGCAATCCGGATCCATGAGTCAGTGGGATGTTCTACGTGCGCATGAGAGAACACCTAGCAGGAGTTCTTTCGTGGACGTACCCCTTACATCGAAATAGCCACTTCCGTCAAGAATGTACCTGATCTCCTCGTCTTCATGCATGTGCCTGGGGAAGAACATTCCACCGATCAAATTAACTTCTATAACATATCACACACATCACGCACTCTTCGTAGAACATCTTGAGTTTGCTCTCGTATAACTCGCCTAGGCCTTCTTTCGTAATGGTAATAACGTCCCTGTTCTTGTAGTCTCTTTCTCTTGCCACGGCATCGATCTCAGGATACTGTCCGTTGGTGGAGACGGGGACGTGCCAGTGGAGGACTCCGAGCTTGTCGAGAACAGCGAGGTCAACCACCTTTCCGCTATCGTGCGGGGCACGTTGGTCGCCCGGAAGGTCGTCCAGGTAATAAGCGCGCATCGTACTCGGTGGTGGTCGGGAGATCAGTGCGGTAGATAGATACAAATAAGGAAACACTCCTTCTTCTTTCCTCTCCGCCATGTCTGATCAACCCACCAAACAGAAGCTATGGGGTGGTCGATTTACTGGCAAGACAGACCCTCTGTAAGACGGCCGTACCAGTCGAATTAGCACTGACTATCAAACAACAGCATGCACGAGTTCAATCAGTCCCTCAAGTATGATCAGCGTATGCATGCGGCTGACATCCGAGGTTCGATCGCCTATGCGAAAGCCCTCACTCGTGTTGGCATTCTGACAGAAGACGAGGAGAGTAAAATGATACAGGGCCTCGAGGCCGTCGAGAGGGAATGGGTGACCGGTCAGGCAAGTCAGCGACGTTATCCCCCCCCCTTCCATACCCAGATCGTGACAGTCTGTACAGTTCAGGGCTGAGCTTGATGACGAGGACATCCACACTGCGAACGAGAGACGACTCAGTCAGCTAATCGGCTCTGAGATTGGAGGGAAACTCCACACTGGTCGATCGAGGAACGATCAGGTTGCCACAGATATGCGTCTCTGGTTGCTCGACGAAGTGGAGGACATACAAGCCAGTCTCAAGGCTCTCATCCGCGTCATCATCGAGCGTGCGGACAAGGAACGCGACATCCTGCTTCCTGGCTACACTCATCTGCAGGTCCGTCCGCCAAGTCCGTGCCAAGTTGTCCATAGACATTGACTTGGGCACGCTTTATAGCGTGGGCAACCGATTCGATGGTCACACTTTTTGCTCTCGCACGCCTTGTCATTCCGATATGATCTTGAGCGCCTCCAACAACTTATCCCTCGCATCTCCGTGCTACCTCTCGGCAGTGGAGCACTTGCTGGGAATCCCTTTGCCGTCGATCGCGAATTCCTTGCGAAAGAGCTGGGTTTCCAGTCCCTGGCTGAGAACAGCATGTGGGGGGTGGGTGACCGCGACTTCATCGCCGAGTTCCTCATGTGGGCCAGTTTGACGATGACCCACATGAGTCGTATCTCCGAAGACTTGATCGTTTACTCGACTGCAGAGTTTGGCTTCGTCACGTTGAGCGACGCCTACAGGTCGGTTTTTCCAGCCTTTTTCGGGAGTCACTGATTTTCTTACGCGAGGCGAAAGTACCGGCTCGAGTATTATGCCTCAAAAGAAAAATCCCGATTCCCTTGAGTTGCTTCGAGGAAAATCAGGTCGGATTTTTGGACATGTAAATACCCTTATTTGGATTGGATCGTACCAACTGACAGGGAATAGATGGCCGGATTCATGATGACACTCAAGGGCCTTCCTTCAACCTATAACAAGGATCTGCAAGAAGACAAGGAGCCCTTGTTCGATACCGTAGACAACGTATCTGCATGTCTAAAAATCGCCGAAGGCGTCATTGCAACGATGGAGGTGAGTCTTTGTTCATCTTAAGTAGGTCGCACCCTCATGCTTGCTAGGTACATGGCGACAGGATGCGACAAGCCCTGACTATGGACGTCTTAGCGACTGACTTGGCGGATTACCTTGTACGCAAAGGGGTACGTGCTGGTTTAGGTGCCTGTGGCGATGATGAAACCTGACATCCGCAGGTGCCTTTCCGGGAGACCCACCACGTGTCTGGACGTGCTGTTGCATTGGCTGAAGCAAACAAGTGCCAGCTGAACGACCTAGGCGTGGACGACTACAAGAGGCTCCACCCTAAATTCGACGACGATGTTGTCCAAGTATTTGATTTCGAGGCTAGCGTGGAGAGACGAATGGCGATCGGGGGACCCAGTCGGAAGACGCTCGACAGACAAATATCCGTCCTCCGTACTGCGCTCCAGTAGAAGCGGCCGGAAGTATTTTTGTATAATGTGACAGAGGATACCTTGAACAATACAAACATTGTGAAGCTACTATGAACGTGCGTGTCAGCCGGAGTCCAGGACAAAAAGTGCAGGCGGCGGTGTTTGTGGCAGTTTACGGCACACCACCCATCAACATCTTGTTGGCCGTGGCGTGAACCAGTTGTTGTCCCTTCCAACATTTCTTCTTGCACAGGTCTAAGCTTATTTACAAACTGGTACTCGCAGCGTTTGTTGGAAACCACAGTCATCGTCGGCCCTTTCTTAGTTTACACACGCTTTCCTTTCATCCATCTACCATTTTCCTTGACGACACGCCATGGATAGACTCGCAGCAATGAGAGTTAGTCGCGTGTTTCTTGCAACTCCTCCCCAGTGCTGATGTTTTCTTCGCGTTCATTGACAGGCCCAGCAACAGCAACAGGGCAGGTGAGCAAGCGCGGTTCGATTGAGCGCAGCATTTTTGACTCCGTTGTCTCTGCGTGCGCATGACATTATAGCCGTGGTGGTCCGTATGACCGTGCCTATGAGATGGCTGAAGTTAACAGCACTACAAACCTGACTGGAGGAGGGGATAGTATGAACGCCTTTTACTCAGAGGTTTGTACCTTTTTTCTCTGCATCCAGACCACGCTGAAAGCTCCCCTGTCACCTGTGCCTTGTTTATGATTTGGCGTTCATTTGTCTTTTTACGCACGGTTATCGATCCTTTTTTTTTCTTCATATGTAGATTTCATCCATCCAAGAGAGCCTCAAAACGTTCAACGCCAACGTGTCGCGCATCGATGAACTACATTCCCGCTCCCTCAACAACACCGACGATGCTGCGCAGCAGCGCGTGGTTTCGCAGCTGGAACAACTTGTGGCCGAGACGAGCCAGTTGAGTACTCAACTCAAGCGACGTATTCAAACACTCGAAAGACAGGGTGGAAGTGGACGAGATGGCCAGATTCGCAAACAACAGGTGTGTCTTGGGGTCATGGATTGGAGCAGGTAGGGGGGAGGGACTCATATTTTTCTTTCTACTAGACCGCCTTCGTGAAGTCCAAGTTTGTAGATGCTATTCAGAGCTATCAACAAGTGGAACAACAGCATCGCCAAAAGTACAGGCAGCGTATAGAGAGGCAGGTTAAGATCGGTGGGTGTGGCCTTATGTGCCCGGGAACTTCTTCATTGAGTTCTTGCCAGTCAAACCGGACGCGACTCCCGAAGAGATACGGGCTGCGGTTGACGACGAGCACGGAGGACAGATCTTCAGTCAAGCTGTAAGCGGTCCGCTGTCAATTCTTAAATCGCATATCCTTACCTATCGTTAGCTCATGAACTCAAACCGATACGGTGAATCAAGAGCAGCCTACCGGGAAGTGCAAGCGCGGCATCAAGATATAATGCGAATCGAGCGGACGATTGCCGAGCTTGCGCAGTTGTTCAATGATGTTCGTTTCCATTCCAACGATGCTGGACTAAAAACTTACGGTGGACGCACAGATGAGCGTTTTGGTAGAGCAACAGGACGAAACGATAAACGCTATTCAAACAACTGCTGGAGGCGTCGAAAAAGACACAGAAGCGGGGTACTTTGTGCTAATAATCTTTCTTCGACGTTTCCTGACCCCAGTTTAGTCTCCAACAAACCGAAAAGGCTGTCGTGTCAGCACGCTCCGCTCGCAAGAAACGATGGATCTGTTTTTTCCTTACACTTCTTATTCTCGTTATCATCGGTGTCGTCGTGGCTGTGGTTATCACGAACAACACGAAGAAGACGTAACAGGTTTTGCCCTGGTCATTGCTTTATGTCTCAGTTTTCTGGTTATATCTCTGCTAATATCTTGATTTGGACTACCTATTATGTGCTTGGCCACCCTCTTCTATCTATCTGCCGTTCCTTGCTCGTGTCCCTCTTTTATTATATTCGCGTGGACAGCCCGCCCGTAAGCTAGATACCTCCTAGGAAGCTGAATAGCCATTTGGTTATTTACTGGTTTCGTTGTACAGTGCACAATTTACAGACACTATGAACGGGCAAATCGACGGCAGATGTTCTATCTACACTTGAGAGGCTAGTAAAGTTCAAAAAATCTCAATTACAACGCAAAAAAACTGTTCGTGATCCTTGGGGTAAATACTGCGGAGGTATCAATCAAGTTGTGTAACACACTCCATATGAAGGCAGACGTGTGTAGTTATGCGTGCAGACAATTCAGGAGTTTCAGGGAAATGAATGCCAAAACGGTTACACAGGCATATACCACGGCACGGAGTCCTAGTGGGTTGATCGTCAAGAAAGGGTATGGGACTGTGGAAGTGTCATTAGCATCATGCTCCTTCAGCCCCCACGACATATACTCACACACGCCGTTGTGGAAACTACAGTATTCAACCCAGCAAGCATACAAGACTCCGTAAAGAAGGAGGGTGATTGGTGCAGACTTATTCAGCTGCCAGCGGCTCAATTTTCGCTCGAAGGCAAGGAAGTCGGCAAGCACCGTAGCAAAAGGTGCAACGTGCATGGCCATGTCAACATGTATCGGGGGACGAAGTAACTTTGGGACGAGGGAGGGTGAAGCCTGTGCGCCAGCGAAAGAATTTTCCGGACGAAGAATCAGTGTCGGAAAGAAGAAGTAGAGCGACCAATAGATGCTCGTCACCACGAAGGCGAGCTAGAAGAATTTAAACGTCGGTTCTTTTGTGCGAGGGATAGCATGCTGTGCTTCAAGCTTACTGGTAAAGCTACCATGAGAAGCATTCTCTTGACGAAGCGCACCAGGCCAAGTTGACGAACTGGTCGGGCGAGTCAGTTACTTGCCTCCTAATAGCAGACGAAAGGGTAAGGTGTCTACCTCCAGGGAAAAGATCCCAAACGAGACAAAGTCCTATATACGCCCATGCACCGACAAGTCTGATCAAGTTGGAAGGAATCACAGTGAGGTTGTGCTTCCGGATGCGAATTATCGGACAAAGCAAGGAAAACATACGCTTGAATTGTAAGAAACTGAAGATGCCCCCCCTTTTGCTTGCTGATCAAATCATCGAAAGGAAGGGTTCCAATCCTCGACCATGCATAACCAAGGATGGATGCTGCGGCTGTGTGCAGCGCAAGGGGCCTCGCGCTCGACGCTTTCTGCATTCTAACGAGTTCAGGATGTAATACAAATGTGAAGTAAGGGAAAGAAGATGGTTGAGGTACGGCAGAAGATTGTTGCCAGGAGATAATAAGTGGGATGGAGGTGTCATAGGCGATGTTTGGCGTGGAAAGGCGGCGTTGATGCCATCTCACATATGCACACGACACCACGTTTCAGGCATCATTGCACCAGGGGAGGGGAAGCTCTGCTGCCCACGATACCCTGAATTGAATGCCTTCGGACATTTCGGATAATCGTTGACGTCGTCCTTAGTGAACATTGTCGCCCGCAGCTCACCGATCGGCGATGGCAAGTACAGACATATGGGGGTTAGTATCTGGACGAGGTACGACGGTTGTCCGACCGTTTGGCATTCTTGAGAAACGGATGGACAGTTCGGACGTTTTGTCACAGGTCACACTGGAACTCATCAATCTCCGCGCTGACCGAGCCAACGAATAAATCGATGTCCGTGTCGACCGCAGCCACACTAAATATCTACCCAAGCGCTTGTTCTTTCAGTTTCTTCAGCACCCGCTCATGCAACGCTCTCAACACAGGTCCAACTGATCCGCCTTCACAGACCACTCCGATATCAATCACTGCTACTCGCTCCTTGTTGGCAACACCTGGTGGTCGTGCAGAACGCACAGCCTCAGTAACGAGATTACGGAAATCGGGGATGGGTTGGAATGCCAGTGACTCGGTGTCTTCTTCGGTCCTCGGACCAGACGATCGCTGAAAGAGTGAGCACGATGCATCCAGAACAACGATGCGCTTGTCAGTCATTAATCTAAGGTCAAGGGCGTGCCTGCAAAAAAAGTGGATGAAATCTCAGATAATCACGGATCCTGCGACAGCATTACCTTAGATCACCGTATAACACTCTCCACCATCCCAAGCCTTTAATAAAGGCGTCGAACCACGGTTCATCGATGCTACTTTTAGAGATGGCGTTGCATCTATCCTGTCCAGCCTGCTCTCTCGCAGACGTTATCATGCGATCAAGCTCCACTACCACTGGAAGTGTATCACGCAGCAGTCCTACCAGGCGATACAAGGACGTCGCTAGTGGACCATGACGTAGGATTTGCCGCAGATAGGGTTCTGCTTCTTCGTGAGGGTTGGTTCGTGGCCGTCGCAACGAAACTGGCATAGGTGGAGGCGCAAGTGATGCTAGCTGTGTTGGACGGGATGTCGGAGCACTGCGTGAAAAGCGCAGCTCAAAGGAACCTCCGGTTGGCGATAGCTGGTCTGTGCAACTGATGGATACAGTGTAATCCTTGGATGGGATATGAGTTCCGATAGTTGGCGCCAGCATAGGACACGCTTACCGCTGCATAAGCAAATTCAACCGTTTGGAGATCGAAAGAGAGAAGCTGGACATCCTGCCACTTCCTTTCCTTCCCCATTCGAGCGACTGCACCAAAATCAGCTCGACTGATGTAAGAAACGGAAACACTCACTTTCGCGGGCGATCACAACCATTTTGGATACCCGCGCCCATTCCTCGAGGAATTCGTCTACACAAGCATCCACGTTTTCAGATAAGAAAGACACGACGGCCTCCGTAGCATCGTATACTATTCTCTTAGAAGGTCGGATAATGTTATTAGTTGCTCTTGCGGCAGCTCGTTTACCGACAGGCTGTTGGACGTATTTGAGCTTCACACATGTGACGACCTGGGCTTTCTTGTCTGACCACCAGTTGAGGGGTATGACACGGACGTTTGGCATTGCCGCCTCAGCAGCGGGTGCTCCAGAAAGAATGTCTGAAGACTGTACACACAGCGCAGGCACAGAGTGAGCAAGTGACGACTGAATGTGGGACAGTTCAGGTGGAGGAAGACTGTTTGTGGGGTTGACATGAGTGTAGGGGATGCCACGACGTTTAAGTTGGAGTTCAACTCTCGTGTAAGCGACGCGGGCACTTGGGATCCATGTCAGTCAAATGGTGCTATTCACTTTGAAGTGGCTTACCAACAGTAAGCATAGAGTTCCCTCAGAGTCTGGGTGTCCAAGTTGAAGCTGGGCAAAATAACTGAAGTTTGATTTTCGGTGGCAGTCAGCGGACTCACCTGTCTTCCCTTAGCACATCTTGAGCCGAGGCCCCTGCGTAGCGTTTTCTCCGTTGGTTGGCTTCGTTACTCAAGGGACTTATCACGGCTTCCCTCGGCGTCCGGAGACCCCAGTCACCGCGTATACGTCTGACATCTAACCAGCCGATATCCTCCATGATCATGTTAGCAAACATACTATCAGTGAGGACCTTCACGGAAATAAGGGCATATCGGAAATCTTCCTCCGTGATGACAAGAACGAGATAGTGACTTGGGAACCTTGCCAGCTGAATGTATATTGTTCCCCTGGCAGTTAGCCCAAATTTCTGGAGTTCTGAGGAAAGTTGATGTTCTAGCGGAAAGAAGGCAGAAGGGAATACGACACACCCTCCTTGGAAAAATTGCGATATCGGAAGACCTGGAAACCAAGGTATTTTGCTTTCTGCTCTACCGAATCTGTGATTGTCTGCGGAGGGGTGTCAGACCATGAGGGATTCATAGTCGGGACAGCTCACATGTAGCCGAAGTCTGCTAAGAGCCTCGAGTAGCATCTTAGGATTCTCGTTGAGACTATCGGTTATCGTTGCAAAACGAGGCCCGCGACCAGCGGCAGCAAGGTCGCCAGTATCCCGCAAGTTCATACGACCTGTCCGCGTGTCTATGGAGATAACAGCCACTTCGTCTGCGCATAAATGGACTCGGAGTTGATGATAGTCGCCTAAGTCACCGTCAGCAAACGATTTGTTCTCTCAAGGCAAACAGCACCTCGCGAATCCAATATAACCTTTCCTTCAGGCGAAAATACATTCCTTGTCGGTCCGTGCTGTAGTTCCGACTGAAAATGTAAGAGAATTGACCTCGTGTGTGCATGGATGACTCGGACGAGCATATCCTCAAAGTCGAGGTTTTCTGAGTCCTTAGGTGGAATGAATCAGTTGGTTAACAGAGTTAGTTAACCGTTCCACCGCCTCACCACTTCCAGACGCCCTGCTGAAGCCAACGCTTCTTCCCGGTTAATAGTAACACCGAGAGTCCCCTTCATAGGTTCCCACCGAACATCAAACTTCAACCCCTCAACTTCATCTGATGGACGCAATTCACCAGACTTGGCTCCCTGTTGTAGGTCTGCAAGCATACGCGCGACTGGCGTTCGTGCAGGTCCGCCCCCAGCTTGTTGGGTGGCCCGACTTTCCACAATGGAAATTGTTAGAGTACCTCCATGAGGAGGCAATTTTATACGACTCTGCGTTTGGGACTGTCCTGGGATATTTTGAGGGGTTGGGCGCCTTCCGAGCGATCGCTGTAGTGGAATGGATAACAAGTGAATGCCACTTACAACCAATAAGACACGAATAAGGTCTTGCGGTTGTTGAGCATTTCTACTTTGAGATGATCGGCCCACCCTAAGGAGCGCATTCGGTGCGCCTGAAACTCGAGCTATCAAGAAGCCCGGTAGCTGACGGCACGTCAAACTCACCTGATACCATAGTATTTCAAGCTGGTATGATAGAGACATCATTTCTGTAGCAGTCTAACAACAAACATCCTTGACAACGAATGACAAGTTACTCACGGAGGAAATTATACAATCGCACGAGTGGTGCGTCGATTGTCCCCTCTGGAAGTTTGGGCCTTTCGTGTTTCTCGATGTTTGGCAGGACACCTGCTGTCTCTGGGAAGGGAAGATAGTATGCCATACGTGCATTAGCCTCGTCGGCAAAATGTTGTTTCAGCAATCCGGCGGGTTCTCGCGGAAACTCTTAGGCAGAAGTTAGCACCGGCGCCATTATGACGTGACGAGCATACCTCGATTTCCGGTCGCGTCACCCCCCACCTTGAAAAGAAACTTTACACTGACGAAGAACCACCCATCATCTTTTTCGGCGCCACGCAAGCATAAGGAGGTTTCGAATAGTCTTGGCACAATGAAGTGTACCCTACCACCAGCTAAACTGCAGTTTAAACACTTTCGCCTTCATGCACGCTGAATACTGTACCAATTCGGTGTTGAGACATCTCAACAGGTATTATCTCGGTCATTCGGAGGCGGTAGCGGATCGTATCTTCTATGGAGTTCAAAGTTTTTAATACTTCTGCGTCTGACAACGGGGGGACGGGAATGAAGTACTCCTGCACCCGGTGCCATAAGTTCAGATATCATTTACAATAGGGAGTGTTCAACCTTGATCGCGGACGGCAATCTCTTGTAGGTCCCTGAGGTTAGCACATCAAGAGAGGTAAGAAGATCGTGGTTTCGAAGTCTGGGACGCAAATGAGAGGGTTTTCCATATAGGCACGTGTGGCACCTACATACCTTGCAGGATCCAAATTCTCCTTTGCGAAAGTCAGGCGGTCAATGACATCCAGGAACTGTTGATTCTGATTCATTAAAAATGCAGTTATATTCTATGCAGGTGAGATACAGGAGAAAAGGTAGAACGTCGATCGCAATTCACCATGCATGTCTGGACGGTGTCTGCATCCCGCGCCCACTTCATAACAGCGTACAATTTGACAACTTGCTTCTTCGTCTTCACAACCCAGTCAGCTAGTGTCCGCTTTCGTGCGGCATCTGACATGTTGGGTAAGCTACGACGAGGTCGTATCAGGTTAAACAATAATGGACCAAAGTACGGACTGACGTTTCAGCAAGCTCCACCAGTTCTGCATAGATTGCTTGCGCTACCCTAGACAGCAGATCTCCCAGAGGAACCTGCCCGTCACAGACGACGGGGAGCTCCATCTCGAGCATGGCTTCGGTGGAGTGCGCGGTGGTCATGGGCAACACGAAAGGGAGATGATGACTAAGCAAAATACCCAGGAATGGCATTCAGGGGAACCTCCAGGAGTCGAACGCACAACTCGAACCCAATTTTCGAACAAATTCAACGCTTTTATCATTGAAGTACTACGATTGAAAGTGCACGTCACGGTATTAACGGACCTGACACTGTATCCCGAAATAGATGCTCTAAGATCAGGTAACAACGTATACGGTACCGCCGAGGAAACCTCACCCTCGGTATAGCGGCCGTCCTGAGAGATCTGGGCATTCAGTTACTCGTTTTTCTCTTTAGCCGTCATCTGTTGTGGGATCCAACATCTGGCCCCTAGGAAAGTGAACTCACCGACACGACACATTACCATTCATACTTTGCATGGGCTTTTCGGCGGTTACACTCGTGCTTTCCTTGCTGTCTAGCCTATCTCTGCCGAAAGATAGGCATTGGTTTCATTTTCCTCACAAGGAAGTCTGAACCAGGAAACAAATGAGGTAAGTTTCCCTTGTCCCGTTCGTCACTCGCATGGAAACTCACTCTTTTTTCCCTTCGGAAACCTTTTGTTGTTGTTGTTGTTGTGTTTTTGACCTTCCAGCGGTCACTCCTAGGCGTCGCACCCCCGTCGACTGGCGTGTCTGACGCGTCGCGACGCGGGCCCTTGAATATTGTCCGTTGCCCACCCATTTAGGTTAATAGCTTGGCGGCATCCGCCGACATATGAAAAACCCCTTTTAAGCCGGCCTGCGCATCCGATGCATGCGTGCCGCGAGGCATCCAAATACCCTCCCACCCTTTCTGGTGATGAATAACATGGCACTTTCTCTGACTAGAAGACCATCGACAGTCTTCATCTCTTTGTCGTTTTCACTAATGGTCAACGGCCACCACATTCCCGTCAAACGTCGCCCAGCAGTTCCCGAGATTGGAGGTTCGCAAGTCGGTACGACCTCCATCTGGTCTCCATGTAATAACCGGACTCAATCTTCACTCAGCTTTCATTGGGCTCGTGGTATTCCTCAGTGTATTAATAGTAGTCTGCTGCAGCGCAGTATATTATCTCTTGCGGTACCATGAGCCCACCGACCAGGAACGGGCTATTCGTCGAGAGCGGAGTCGCAGGCGCAGAACAGAACTCGACCCTCCCTCGAGATGGTCTTTCGGAAGCACACTCAAGCGGGCATGGGAAAGGGTCCGCTACGGAACAGGACGAGGTGGGCGTGGTTGGATGAAAGCAGGCTCTGGTGATACTTGGGAGCCTACCTCAAATAACGGGAACACAAGATCCACAGAATCGGAGATAAATAGTGGACAGATGCAATCCGTGCCAAAACATATCGAAATTACCGCCTGCATTGCTGAATCGCCGTCGTCTGATCTGGGGAATGGTCTTATTTCTGCTCACTATCGTGACCCATTCAACGAAGGATCACCCGTCTCACAGACATCTTCTGTGGACATGGAGGTCGTGTGTTCATCGTCTCCGCTTTCGATGAGCTCTTCCAGGGAGGACGTCGACGAAGATAACGACACTCACTGTCGGCATCCCTCGGCGTTTTCTGCGGCATCGGGAACGAGGTTTATCGAACACTTGTAGGTACTACTACTCGTCCAGCCTAGTGTGTATTCCTTGTGCCAGCTCACCTCGTACCTTGCATCCAATTATCGTAATTTCCTCCAGTAATCAGTGCACATTGTACAATGATGTCCTACTGCTACAAGCCACTACGTATCATCTTCAGTTATCCTTCAGAATTTTGACAACCACTTGGAGCTTTAAACCCTTATCTTCCTCTAATCGTAATGTATAAGACAGCACGGGCGTTGCGCCGCGGTAGATATCCGCCATCCTCTTGAGCTCCACTTTGGCTGGAATGCCGTTCTTCGGGATGCAAAATGGATCAACCTACGCGGTATGTGCATTTATAGAGTTGTTCGATCCGCGAGGCTTGGTGCAAGCCCTCTGCGTTCCATCCCACGAACGAATGATTTATTATGAAATTGCAATGTGAGGATGGGTGGTGGCCGTGGAGTCGATGAGCTTTTTTGCTTGAATGAAATTCCCCAATCTGGCATAAGGGTCCCAGAACCGAAAACTCTGTCGAGACCGGACCAAAAGACATTCAGTACTTGAAGGGGGACAAGCGGATTTCCACGATTAAAACTTGTCTTTACCTGGAACTGATCATCCCCCACCAATCAAGGTACTTAGTGCCTCGCTTCACCACTACGACTCGTGGTCTTTCCCGTAAAACCCTGCAACTGAGCAAGCTGGCATTTCAACGATTACCTCGCCATGTTGATATAGCTTTTCTCGAGACTCCCAGACCTCCATTTAACCCGAAAGAGTCAGAGACAAGTGTGAGGTTGGCGATTAAGCTTTGCAGTATACGAAAAGATCTCAGAGATGCTATGTTGCATTATATTATTGAGGCATTCCCGAATTATTTCCCTCGCCGATTCCGGGGTGATCAGATCCAGGTGTATAGAACCAGCGAATTTGTCGATTCGCTGCGTCTACTCCCAAGAACACTGCAAACATAAGGGACGATGAGCACCTGACTTGCGACTGTTGAGTCACCTAGCTGACAGACGAATCCTTCGCCGGCCAGGGTTTGGTCTCGAAACACTTGTGCTGGCAAATACTGTGCCCTTAGCCAATCCAGTAACGATTTTAAATGACTTGCAGGATTTGTTTTACTATTCCGGCTTAGAATTGTCTGTAGACGTAGACTTCCCGAATGATTGCGAATAGCACGTCCCCGGAGTGCCAGAGAGCATCACTTCCTCCGTCGAAATCTATTTCGGCTTGACGAGAAAGGCCGTGTGAGGACAAAACCCAAAGTCTTCAAGATGAGGTCAAGTTTTGCATTGCCAAGACGATCTTTGATCCTGCCTCTACTGCGTGCGAGGAACTATAAGTCACAGGGGACTGCAGAAATACACAGACAAAGTACCTTCACGTCCCTCTCACGCGCAAGGATACGCCTAGGGTAACGAAGTGGTGTGCCGAACGGCATTCAATCAGGAATGTGGCAACAGCTGAGCGGTAGAAAGCTGTGAGACACCCGTGAGGGATGGGGTAAGTACTAAATCGAACGAAGACAGACGTTGGCTTCCGCCGCGGTCGATGTTGGCATGCCGTTCGCACTGCCACCAGGACAGCTGGATGACTGCCTCCTCTCATTATCTGTGAGTGGGGAACGGTAAGCTTGAAGGTATCCTAACCCAAGCTGCAACTTCGTCACGATACATATACGGACCACAACAATTACAACAGTATTTGGGAACGACAAAATCAAGCAAATCTCAATCTACTGTGCAGCACACAATGCATCATGCATCCGCTATCCACATCCTTCACTATGAGACTCGATATCTGCTCATGCCGCAACTGAGAACCCCATATCGAGTATCGACTTTCCCTGCGACTGATACTGCGCGTCCCGCAGCTGGAGCACTGTGTCCAGTCTGGTATTTGCATCGGGAACCAACTGCGCAGAAGTCATCGTAGATGTATTCCGCTCCCAAGCTAATCCCTTAGAGACACGGTAAGTAATCAAAAGGGGTGCAATCACCTGCCAATGAAATGCATCCAAGTCATTGGTGGTAAGTAGATGAGGAAATGGAAGTGTTTGTCCTACCTGGACATTGCACAGCGTCATCAACATGATGTCCATGCCAGGGTTGTTGATTGCATAGAGGATGATAAACACGACAGACCATATCGCATAGAGAGTGGACGACTCTATGAGCATGGCTGCAACACTCGTATAAGGTGAGGTTTGCCTGCATCCTGTATTCGATGCTGTGGTCAGTACCAGTGACAACATGATGACAAGCTGTAATAGAATACCCAAATACTTCTCTGTCCGCCACTTGAACGAAAGCAGGCGGATCGAAATCAACGCTGCTGCAAAGACATTTAATGTTACGGATAGCGTAAAGCATGGAATTCCAGCTTTCTGAGAGTATTTCGAAAAGAAGGTTTGATTCGTGCTCAATATTGCCAACGAGAAACAACCTGAGGCTTGAAATTGAAGGAGTCAAGCAATGCAAATATAAGATAATGTGATCAGGGACCGGGGACTGACCAACGGCACCAACGTAGATTGTCAACATCACAAATACAACTGACAATCTCACAGACCGCTGAACGCCCTCGTAAAGGACAGTAACTCTCCACAACTGTGCGAGTTCATTTGCACAAAGATACGTTTGCATGGCAACGTTACAGCTCACCATCAGGGCATCGGCAAACCACATGGTCATGAGGTAGGCCCAATATGCCAGAGCTGGCATCGGGTGATTCCATTCGTCTGCTAAGTAGGCAATAGGCCCACCAGGATAGTCCATTTGCCATGAATATGCATAGAGAGCGCAGTATGCATTTGCTATTGTGGAAAGGCTTGACAAAACCCATAGGACAGTGATCCAGACAATAAGAAGGACAGTCCTCCGAGTCCTCGTGGTTGTCTGTGTCGACCGGAGGCTACAGGTGAGACTGTACATGCAGAATACATACAGAGTAGTCATCAAGCCCCATGAGATACCAGACACAAAAGTCACGGCAGTAAGAGAAACGCTGGCAGCGTAGAGAACATCATGGGATAGCCCACTCGCAGATGCCGACATTGGAATATAGAAGACGGTAAAGGGGTTTTGGAGGCAGCCATAGCAGGCTAGCAGCTACTGGCTTTATTCAAGATCTCGAAGATGCCTGACTTCCGATTCCGGTCTTGATCCCTACTCCCAGCTTGAACTTGAACACGGAGGATAGCAATTTGCATTGAAACGGAATTTAGATTCCTTGGCTATCGTGATGAACAACAGATGTTAAGAGATGATCGTTGTTCATAGAAACCGACTTCTTCCAGTGTAGTGATAAAGTAGCATCTGTGCCCGCACAACTTTCACTGTATGTACCTTGCTCCTACTTAGATTGGAATTGAATTTAGCTGACTAATATGCTGGGGACTTTAGCCAAGTATATTGCATAACCACACTTGTATACTTCCTCATCAGCCCGAAGATGGGCCAGCAAACCGGGGGGAAAATAGAGAGAAAAGGAGGAACATGGGTGATACCGGACTTCAGAAGGAACGACATGCAGGTCTTGGATGTCTTTTCTTCCCTCGAAAAGTGAGGGAAGATGTACGGGAGGTTTCATTTCCTACACATCCTCCAACTACCTGGCTCCCAACTCTGATTTTGATTTTGATCGTCGTTCTTGGCTTGATGCTGCCCACGCGGACACCGAGGAGAGTAACTAACGTTCACATGGCAGTTTGATTTAGCACAGGACAGATAATCAATGAAGCCAGTTTCATTCCCTACACAACTTCCAAGTGCGTGGGCTTCTGATTCCGATCTTGATCCCCATGCAGACACAGAGTACAGAACCCACACTGGATTAGCACAGGATGAGGGTAATCAATAAAGCCTGGAGTTGTCCATCGAAGGGTTCAGAATATCACCATCTGCTTTCGGTCCTCTACAAGCAGACATCATTTCTCCTCATCATACAACAAGCATGCTACTTTCCTTGTTCTCTCGTATTATTGTGGTGGCCCTCGTAGCGACCTCGCAGCTGGCAGTGGCTGTTCCTACTGGCAATCAGGTCCGGGACGTTGAATGTAAGTAGTGTTCGAGAATGCATTCTATGAGACTGAGACGCGCTTCAATGAATCAGCTACCGATGGCCTTGAAGCGTCAGCGTGTTTCTTCAAGAGCAAACGAGCGGAGGACTGTTAGGTAGTAAACCAGCCAATAAAGCTACATGTCGTTACTTACTTTACTTGCCTTAGGTTCGTGCGCGAAGCACTTAAGTAGAAGCAGTTGTTTTGTTGAGGGCCCGCCCTCAAAGATGCCGGTTCGGTAAACTGATTAGTGTTCCCATGTTAATTGTAATAATGCAGTACGTACTGGTCGAGGTACGAGTGTGCCTCGTGATGTTGGAACTTGGCTTTGTCATCGTTACAAACAACTGACATGTAGTATCAATATGAAGGAGGGTCTTGTCCGTTGTGTATGGCACGAAACTGGGTTAGCTAATAAACTTGAATCCTGAAGGTCTGGACTGCTGCAGCAAGTTCGGCGAATGATTAATGATTAATGACACCTGAACATATTATATGTATGAACTTCGATTCCAGCGAGTGCCATATCGAACTCAATCTGAAAGCCAGTACTATGTACTGATATCCACGCATTTACTGCGCAATCTGATTTGCCAACCTCGTGCACGTAGTTAGGTTGAGTGATTTCTTGTCTCTTTATCAAGTATATATAGGTATCGAAGCTGATGTGCTCCCACCACCAGACTGGGCATCCAACAAGTCCAAGTTCTAACATTCTCCCATGATGGCGCTTCGTGTGGTATACCTTCCGGTGATTGTTGCAACACTCCTTGTTCTCCGTTACCTCCTACGGGGGTATGCGAGACGTTTACCTCCAGGACCGAGCAGTCGCTTTTTGGTTGGTAATCTTCCTGACCTCCCGGAGGGCGATGCAAGGATGGCTGAGACCTATGTGAAATGGCGTGATGATTATGGTGTTCATCTTCATTTTGACTCCGCGAGCCCGTTGTTCTGAACGGTTGACAGGCAGTATCATGCATCTCGAAATCTTTGGCAAGCATATGATAGTTCTAAACTCGGCGCAGGCTGCAAACGATCTGATGGATAAGCGAGCGGCCATTTACTCCCACCGCCCGCGGATGCCTATGTTCACTGAACTGTAAGCACTGGCTTTCGGAACTGCCAGGTTACTGAAGCGATAACACTATGTTAGCGTGGGTAATAGCTGGGTTCTCAGTGTTATCTCAGGAGAACCACACAGGGAACGACGTTCCATCGCTCAGCGTTATTTCCTTGCACAGTTCAAGGAATGGCAACGTGTCCAACTAGAAAGCAGCCGAATTTTACTTCAAAACCTGTTTGATGATCCTGGCAACTGGGCCTCGTCCGTTCAACTGTAACATTTCTTTTTCAGTATATGTTGATTTCAGGCTCATCTTTCTCTCCAGGGCTGTTGCATCATCCGTACTACAAATATGCTATGGACATCAGGTCACTGATGCCAACGACGTCCTCCTGAAGATCGTTCAGGACGCTCTGGAGGTTCCACGCAATCACCCATATTTGGTTGATGTCTTCCCTATCCGTGAGTGACATGCTCTTCATATAACCCCCCAACTTCAATAGTGTTGCAGTAAAATATTACCCTAGCTGGTTGCCAGGTGGAAAATTTAAGAAGGATGCCGCAGAAGCCAAGGTAATAAGCCAACGACTCCGTATCGTACCATTCAATATGGTCCGTGATAAAATGGTGTGGACCCTCCTGCCTTCTCCGCGACCGTACACTAACGTTATTCGTGCCAAGGCGACAGGGACAGCCAGTGCATCGTTCATATCCACGCTATTGAGCCAGCTCCCGCCAGACGAAGATCCAGAAACACTGCATCAGGCGGAGGTGATTCGTGACTCAGCTGCAGCTATGTATGGCGCGGCCATGGATTCTGTAATGATTCGTTCGTTTCTGATGCGTTTACTTCGATTAATCATCTCTGAAGACTGTCTCTTTAATGTATACGCTGTTGGGTGCCATGGTCCTGCACCCTGATATACAACGCCGAGCTCAAAGCGAGCTTGATTCGGTGCTGGGTCAAAGTCGCCTGCCTGACTTCGATGATCGCCCGTCCCTGCCGTTCATCGACTGTGTCATCCTTGAGGCACTCAGATGGAACATAATAACTCCACTTGGTAAGGTCTTACGTTTCCAAAACATCAAGTTTTCATGTGGCATGGTGCAGGTTTCCCACACATGGTCATCGAAGAGGACGAATATCTCGGCTACCGGATTCCGAAAGGATCGACGGTGGTGGGGAATACCTGGTATGTTTTGCCGTACAGTACTTTGCCCACCTTCTGACTTCACAAGGGCAATCTTACGAGACCCTACCACCTTTCCCGATCCTGAAAAATTTGATCCGTGCCGGTTCTTATCCACAAGTCAAGGCAGTGCCACTGCACGAGAAGTCATCGAGTCTACAGTATACGGATGGGGAAGACGGTACGCTGCCCATCGGCCCTTGTGTATCATGGTCCTTATTTCATCGAAGCACATGCCCTGGGCGCCACGTAGGATACTCAGCGCTCTTCATCATGATTTCGAACATCCTAACGTGTTTCGACATCGAAAAAGCTTTGGATGATGCAGGCAATGAAGTTGTTCCTTCACTCAAATATGCGAGCAGATCAATTGTCCGGTATTGTTGAACAACGCATATCCAGGTGACTTTTCTGCTCACTGCGTCTTGACAGGCGTGCGTTGCCCACCCCCTGTACAATCAGGCCTCGGTCAGACAGGGTCGCAAGACTGCTTGTGCATCCGGAATAAGATATACTTAAGTGTCTGGTAGCTATTCTACATGTAACTTGCCAAGGCCTGAACGTGAGATGTTATTTACTTGTAAAGTACTGATAAGCTTTTGGTTCTGCTCAACAGCCGCATACATGGCCTCCCAGTTCCTGCATATTGTCTCGTACTCCTTCTCCGATGACGCGTTTGCATTGATGACAGATTCTAAGCGAAGGTTCGGTCGGCAGAGGATTGTCTGGCGCAAGTAGTTCAAGCAATGACCTATGAGCGGTGTTGGCATTGCGACGTTGTCGGTGTCTGGGATATCCATGAGTCCAGCATGGATAATCCCCAAACATTTCAACTGATGGAAGAGCGTGGGAGTGTAGCTCTTCGGCGGAGTGCCCAACTGGACTACGTGCCCACCAGATGGGAGGAGGGCTGCATAATCTTGGGCGCCGCGAGGCGTGAGGCCGTACAAATGGGTGCCATGAATAATCATCCCGACTGGATGACTGTGTGGGATATCAAGCGTGAGCGTATCTGTGTATAACGTAATAAGAGTAGTGGTAACCAGAGCTTTCCAACCTTCAGGAAGTGCTTACAATGTAGCATGGTCTCCTTTCCAGCGAGGTCGTACAGCAGCTTGACGAGCCAAATCACGGACCCAAAGACAAAGACTGTTATGAAACATGGTAGAGGATTTAAGCGTGTAAACCGGCGCATTCGCCAGATGATGTGCGTGGAGGAGGTTTATCGCAAAGCGTAGCTTTCGGCGGTACCAATGAACATGACAAACTTGTTTTATAAAGTGAACATATTGCAAAGAAAACTTGCCAAGTCTGATATGGGCAGCAGCTGTGCGAGTGGTCTATTCTGGCTACCACGAACCTTGTCACGATGATCGATCAATTGGCTCCATTGACAGTTATCATTGATCGTATGGGGGACAGGTCGCAAGGAACTCATAGTGGCAATACCAGAATGTGGCTTCGTTCGTGCACTGGTGCGAAATTGAAAGCCCGTCCTAGCAGAATCATATGGTCACCAGATCATGATAGATGCATGTAGCGAGAGCCATCGCCACAAAAGTTACTAACCAGAATTGTTGCCGCTGATACGGCAGGACTTGCCCCACTTCAGTTAGACATCTAAAGGAAAGGAAGACAAGTAGGTCATATCATGCTACCCGCGCACATGTATCAGCCTCTGCCACGCAATGACTTGGAAGGGAACGGTACCTCAGGTGAAGAGGTAAAGGTACAACCCTCACCAGAATCATCTTCCAAAACACTGTACCAGTGGGTAGTAGTGGCCTGTATCGTCTGCACGATCGCCAACCTTGCAAGCCTCTACATCTCGTATCCCTCATCCCGCTCGCTGCCTCAGCCGGTAGAATTTCTTCTCAAGTCACCACGCTTGACAAGACAGGAGATCTCAAAACTCCGTCATCCAACACAGTTTATCGGGCTCGAACGAATTCATCGTCACCTTGCCAGCGATGCGAAGCCGTTCATTAACAAGCCCTTCCTCAGTGCCCGCATCGACGAAGCCATTCCAGATAAATCATTCTTCAATATCGACCAGCGAGCCTACAGAACACATATTGGCACCGTCTCCCCTGAGTATCATCGAATCCGATTAACTTCAACGGTGAGTGGCATTCTTCCACCGACAGCACTGGTATCACTTACTACGACCCCAGGAATCGACCATCCTGCAATTCCGAGCAATCGATTATGGGATGGAGGCGTGCGAGTTGCGGCTATCGTTGCCAGCCCATCACGTTCCCCTGCACGATTCAGTGGGAGCAGTCGGAGAGCCAAGCTTTATGATATCAGAACTTCCAATAATGCTGCACCTCTCGCAGCTTGATGCATCACTTCCACTCGATGGAGAGACCGTTACTCATCGCACTCAACCTCGCAAGCTGAGAGACATCACCGACTTCACCGCAACTGGTCTTCCAACAAGCTTCAGCTACAATTTTACATGTGGGATGGAAGAGGTGTTCACGTTCAAACTTGAATGCCAGAGTCCCGAATGCTATGTTGATTGGTGGCAAGACAGCGGAGATCCAGGTGAAACTCTTTTCGAGGTGTCCATGGTGCTGTTGTCCTGACTTTTCTTTAACAGGAATATCATTGATACAACACTCATCAACCTGATGGGTTGGGCCTGATGGGGCGGAAACAGGAGGGCGGGATGTGTGGACATGATTTCGGGGCGCCGTGCATAGCTCGGAGCACGTGACATTTGAGATTTGAGTGCGATCACGGTGTTCCTGTAGGAATCAAGTTAAATGTGATTTGTCTCGGCGGCTCAGCCTTAGCCTCACTAATGGTATCAAACATCCAATAGTAACCCTTGTCTCGCATTCCCGTTTGGGGGACCGGGTGGAGTGGCGTGGACTCACTTCGAAAAATTCTTTTCGTATAAGATACCAAGTTCTCCGGGATCAAATGATGGTAGTCTCGAACAGCCGTAAAACTTTAGGAAGCAATCACTCCCTGAATTTACGGCTGCTGGCGATGGGCGCACTAGCCCAAAGGACACAAAAAGTCCCCTGGCGGATGAGGGCATAAGGCGAACGCACCCCGCCTTGTTCACGATTATGTCAATACTCCGTAACTCCGTACTAGGAGTTCTGGTGTTGATCAATGGATGCATACTCCTTTGGCGGGCTGGATACTTCATTTCCACTAGCCTGGGGAGCCCTGAGAATATTAGCAATCCAAGTAAGTTGTCCTCCTCCGCGCAGGACATGACATTCTTGACGGACAGCTAACAGGTTACGTCGGACTCGATTACCCTATAGCGCTTGACGTCGGTAGCCTTGACCTGGTGGCCATGACGCTGCACGAGTCTGTCCGGTTTGCTCTGGAAGACGTAGATGACGTCGCGGTCGATAAGACTTGGGGGACGCTGTTCGCCAATCCATCTGGTCTTGGACGCGTAAAACTCGGAGAGAACGATCGCCTCCTTGCGGTGACGTTTGTTCATCAGCTGCACTGCGTGCGAGAGCTTGCGCGCGCGTTCCATAGACCACGATCGAGCTTGGTTTCAAGAGAGCACCAGCACCACTGCCTGAACTATCTGCGACAGACGTTGTTGTGTGACGCAGCGGACACGCTGGAGGAGGGGGACTTTATGTTGAGAGACTTTGAGGTCGACAGGGTTGGCGGAACGCTTGTGTGTTGGGACTGGGAACAGGTGTACGACGTGATGGGCAGAATGTGGAAGACAAAGCAAAGTGGATGAGCACAGTGAATGGTCTATAGGTAGACTAGTCCGGCCCGGTTGCTCAGTAGGTCGGGCATTGAGGTCGGGATATCAGCACTTCAGCTTCAGGGTGACCAGATAACGAATTGAGGCTGTGATGCTCCCTACTCCACTCACTGGCGGCGGAATTGTTAATCTATGTATTGCGCTCTCAACGTCAACAGTCATCACCGGTAGTACATCCTACCTCGTTCCCCACTCCAACCACCCTGGCAGTCCACGCGTGGTCGTTTGGTCATATGTTCCATAAACCAAAGGATAGTGCACATTCGCCCCCGAAAGCATCGTCTCCTCCCGGGCTCCAATATCAGTTACCCTCCGGAAGCAGATTTACCGAAGACGAAGCCTCAGCTTACTGGATCTCGGACTCTGGCAGCGAGGTTGCTTCTCGGGGTTCCACAACTGCGTGGACGAAACCCCGAGCCGTGACTAAGTTGCAAAAGTCTCCACAAAAAACACCCGCCTCGCTACACGATTTACCTGAAACTGAGACGTCCAGCATTTGTACATTATCGGTACGCCACTCATTTCCCCAGACACTGTTTGAACAGATGATCATATACGCTCAAGCTAGCCATATCATCACCAGACTTCTGTGTCCTTCGTAACTTCGGCATACGATGCCGACTCTTTTACTGAGGATGACAGATTGAACATCAAGTCTCATGAAAACCCATGTTTATTCCTACTATCTAAGGCCGCCCCCGAGGAAAGTCGCAATTGCCTGCTACTTTTGCAGACGTCGCTTCCTCAAGACCGTGACATGATTCGTGATATCATCCCACAGAAGAACGGTTTCGTCAAAACAATTATGGAGGCATTCGGTAACCACCACTGTCTTATCATCCGCCCGGATGACGTGTGGCTTTCTATCCTCCTGCAGTTCAGCGCTTTCGTTAATGCTGGTCGAACCACAGACGAAACCTTCGTGGTCAACTTAGGGGATAATCCCCACTCTGCAGATCCCACGACTGTAGCAGAACAGATGATGAGTCTGATGCGTGACAGAACACCGAGTTGGGAGCTCCAGGAATGGGTTGCGTCCAGCTTCACCACGTCCACCACTGTTGACACCACTGCTTGTGTGGTGGCTGCTTTGGGAACGGCAGAGTGGGATTGGAAGGAACATTTTCTTACTCTTCAAAACATTAACTTCTGCGGCATCGCAAGAGTGACTCTGGAGGGGACGAAGAGAGACTGGGAGAACATACTAATGCGGTTGGAGAAACTGAAGGATTATGGCATTCCAACGATTGCCTGGTATCACCACCTAATCCCTGTAATCAGCCGTTTCATTGCAGCATACGATAACCCTAACAGTCCCGAAAATCTCGACTTCTGGAACAAGGCTATCATTTACGACAACGCGACTGATTCCCCGTTCGTTACTGGATGGATTACCGCGTTCTGTTTATTCGGGGAGCACGGTCGTTGGCAGGGTAATCCTTTGAATGAGGAACGAACGCGTGACCATGAACCCAGGAAGCTGCTGCGTCCAGCCAATCCACGCCATCTTCCAGCGTCACAATTCGCATTTGTATATATGCACCGCGATCGCCACCCCCACTTCATGCTGGACGGTTTCCCTTACCCTAGTATCGACGTACGGGCCATTCCGTGCGGGCGCGCACACCTTGAAGTCAAAATGGTCGATAAAGACAGGTATGTGAATACTGAGTTGGTCGCAGGTTCTATCGGGTCCCAAATTTGCTCTACCGAGAAGTCTGAATTGTTCCGGAACGGTTTGAGAGACACCGTTCGGCCGGTCACAGCTTGGTGGTTTTTCAAGAGGTATTCCCGTAGGTGGCGGGGGAGTAGCCTTGTAACATAGTCATTCTCCTACATACTCGTCACTTATTCATGCTACTTTGATGCAGATTTATGGTACATTCTGAATAATGGTCCCACACCCGGAAAGCATCTGTGGATAACTTTCGAGGTTAATCTATGTGAGACTACGGGGCCTCTGAAGAAGTTGCAACCGTAATCGTGCCCCAGTCCTTCCTTCACTGAACCAGTTGTCGGGGTATCGATGCAACATCACAGTACTACGTCGCGAGGTATTACACAAACAGATCTATCCTACCTAACTGTTCCGAAATCACAGCAATGGCTTTCCCTTCAAAGCCAAACACGTGTCCTCCTGGATATGCGACTAGGTCCTGCGGCATTCTGCCATGGATTCCCAAAGCTTTTTCAAGGTTCGTAGTAGCTAGCTTTAGTGCGGTAGCCCGATCGATACTCCCATTTGCCGAGAAAAAGACCTAACACATATTCGTGATTCTGAGTTTAGGACGCAATCGCTGATGGGAAAAACGTACCCGCGAGACTTCGAAACGTAGGTGCCGCGCCTCAAACTCGTCAATCAGGCCCACGCCAACATTGACACCTGCAGCCAACAACACAGGCACCAGGGAATCAGCCGTCAATGGTGGTCCGGGTAAGCTATTTTAAGGGGCGTCTGAGTGTTGCGAGCTGCCAAGAATGAGAAGACGTACATTCGACGTTCGTCCCATGTGGCGGGGTACGGCTTGGGCTTAGTGACAATCACGCTCACTCCAGCAGAGGCAATTTCATTGGCCAGGAGATGAGATTCTGATGCACCAGCGAAGGTCAGTCTGAGAGTCTTCGATGAATGGTTCTCATATTCAGCTTTCAGATGAAGGAGTGTGGCCATGATATCCGCGTTGTTAACGTTTACCACAAGAGTTGACTGTCCCTGGTAGGTTCGTCAGAAAAGCCAGCGGCACAAACAAGTGAAGAATACCTACATTTCGTACCCTTTCGATCATGTCATCTCCACCTGTACCAAACAAAAGGTGGCGCAGTGCTGCAATCTGGGTGCTCACGCTCTGGGCACCGTTCATCGTGATTGTAACGTGTAGTGCAACGTCGCTTCGTATGGAGGCATTCCCAAGGAGGTGAGGTGCTCCGAGAGAGAATGCAGTTGATACACCCTGAACAAACTTTCCGGTGGGTGCGACAACGCCAGCAGTCACACCTCCACGATAGGCCAGGCTATGGTGTTCCAAATCAATAATCACGGCGGAGCATACATATGCTTTTCGTGCTCACAGCATGTTACGACCTTCGAATTGTAGGCCATCGATAGCACGGATGAGAGTATCTCCGATGATAGCAGGGGGATCACGATCAAGTGGGTTATGCACCTGTCCATCATTTGTGGATGGCTCCAGACGGATTTCTGTGAGACCTAAAGGTGAGCCGTACGATGTAAATCCAGGCACCATCACACCGCCTTCAAGGTCAATGACTGCTGTTCCATCATCGTCCTCGTTTAAAAATTTGGAACACGTCAGACGTGCACCAGAGCAAATGATCTTCCCGCCATACGCCACAACAACTTCAGGATGCTCTTCCAGGGAGAGGTCGCCGTCGGACCTGGTATATACACCTCCGACATTAATAAAGATGGCGCGCTGCACGGACTTGGGAGTAAGGGGTGGAAGTCCCTCGTACTCGAATGCTTCGGTGGCTTCCTTATCAAAATTGGGTGTATTGGGACGGCGCTGCATGAAGGGTGGTTTGACTGACACATGGGGCGTCGGGAGCTGTCGAATTCCATCGATAAACACTTGCAAAGGAGTGGCACCCAGACTAAGCGGATGAGAGTCCCATATGACAACATCTAGATAGCAAAATGTATCACAACGCCTCTTCTCAGGATAACGATACTTACCGGCATCATAACCTTATGGAGAGATCTCTTAGGACTTGTAGTAGGATGAGAAGGACCAAAACTCACCTTCCTGGATGCGGCCAAGCCGATGGTCAAGACCCATCGCGCGCGCAGGATTGACTGTTATGGACAAGAGTGCAACATTTTCCGGAAGTCCGTAGTAATGTGCCAGAGCAGCTTCGTTGAGCAAATAGCGGCTATTTATGACCCAATGATCTGACTGGGTAGGGTGTCATTGGATGCAAGAATGGGGTGCATAATGCCGAGCTCACCTTCAAAACGACAGAGAGACCACGAGAGGTCAAAAGACGGGGTGCAAACTCTGACCCACGGTACGCTTCTCTCTTCTTTCTAGAAAGAACAACTTCAATGGTGAGGAACAATACAGAACAGGAGGCTCTACCTGAAGTTGGCCGCAAACAGGGCTATAGTCGGCGCACCACCCTATTTAGAGTTCCCAGCATAGGGCCTCTACGACGAAGATCAATCACTTACCCACGCCTTTTCTAAAAGATCGGGGACGAAGTAAGTTTCACCTGCATGATGGAATGATGCCACGGGAAAATGAAATTCATTCGTGAGCTGCATTAACTTAGCAAGCACTGCAAACTGATCAGAAGCCCATGTGACTGACCCGTACTATCATGTCTAAGTCCACAGCCTATGGCCTGCATTAGCTGTAAGCGTCAATCTCGCCAGTGAATTGATACACGCCTCGTAACAGTGCACGGAAAGTTTAACCTTCCCTCGCAGGACGTCCACCAAAGCCTCCCACTGAAGATCTTCTGGGAAGTCTCCGAGACCGGACCATAAACCAGCTTCCACCTTAGAGCAGAATTCGTCCTGTGCGTCACGAAGCTTGCGCGCCGATTCGTATGCGGAACGGAACGCCCAACCGCTGTCCATGCGAGTCATGGAGTACGCGTTGGAGGGGTTTTCTCCTACAGATAAAGTGAACACTTCCATGGCAATATTCCCTCGACCATCTTGACTTACCGCACGCGTGCCTTGCAAAATCAGTTTGTCAATGTTACCGAGAAAACTAAAAAGAGTTGAACCTACTTCATGTGTCTCCAGCGGGGTGGTAGATCATGATCAAAATAACTGCCATTAAGCGTGAAAGGCGGTTCTACGAGCATAGCAGTGGGGGAGCGCTCTTTGGTTTGTCGCAATTTAATTACAAATCCTTGGCCGCCTACGTAGCGCATGTTCAATATCAGGGATATACCCATGGTATCGAACATACCAATGTCATTGGCACTCCCAGGGAGAATCTGGGCGGTGGTCACGCCACCAGACCGAGCCAACTCGTAACCTTCATCGTGCGTGTTGAGGCCATCGAGACTCCGCAACCAAGGAAGGATTGGCGCCTTGTGAGAGTTCGCGTCATGAGCCCCTAATATTTGAGTGAGTGGAAAGCGTTCGTACTATCTCCCAAGTGAATAAATACCTTTGAGGCTTGGGGAAGAACTGAGTCCGAGGTGTGAATGAAGATCAACAAGACCAGGGGTAACCCATGCCCCATGGGCATCTATCACCTCAAGCTGAAGGTTCTCCAAGAAGTGCAAAGGGACGTTTCCGACTGCCTTGATCAAGCCCCTGTGCAAGAGTAAGTCACCCTGGACGATTTCCGTTCCATTCTCATCCCCAGTCCATATCCGGGCGTTCTTGATGAGGGTTGGTTTCGTGTCCGGAGCGTAACGATCTGACTGGACGCGACTATGAAATTCGGGAGGGGCTCCTGCAGGGGTTCTGGTGTATCTGCACTGAGCAACGATACGCTCTCGTTTGGCTAAGGTTTCTGGGTCCAACGGACGGTAATTGGCGAGTTCGAACGCGGCGCTTCCGGTATAATAGTAATACAGAGCAGCGCACAGGACGAGAAGGTAAACGCGGGACCACCGACGGGAACGACCCTCAACGGCTGGCCACCTGTAGATGGCCATTAGAGGAGGCGACGTTGACAGTGAGAGTTCTAGCGTGAACACGCGCACTAACGCGTGTAGACATCTATAATTCAGCCAATGCACTAAGTTAATACTACTAGTAGCTCGAGGAACGGCGTCCACGATGTCAATAACTATGGCACACAAGTGGACCCTCGACCTCAGGTTTATCACTCTCGTTTCGGAGAGCGGGCGTGGTCATGTACTTCGTCATGCAGTCCATCTGTACACCAGTTGGAAGTGAGACTGTGCAGTGTAAGTCGGCATTCTTGAGTAGCCAAAACTTGCTGGCCGTGCAAGGAAACGGGACTCTCATGACTTGACGTTCTCGGGTACGGTGGGTTCTGTGGGTGGCACGCCCCACTCTGGTAGCCCCGGTGGCCGAGCGATTCTCTTTTGCTCCCAGTCATTGTCATTCACAGCACTAAGTTTCTGGCACGAGAAATGAAACAACGCCTAGTGGTTGTGCCAGGGTGACTACTTACAAAGTATTCCTCTCGAATGTCGAGTTTCCTCTTGGCCCTGCCGAGACCGAGCGCTTGTTCATCGGAAATCTTCAAAAAACACATCAAGAAGACAGAAGACACGATGCGTGTCGAAGTACCTGTTTGATCTTCCGATCTTGCAGGTCGTACCTAGTTTGGGTAAAGGCTTGCATGCCGAAGGAAGCACCGACGATAATGAGACAAAACGGTACCCCGAAGAGTAGCGGGTGCCTCCTGATCGTCCGTGCTAGTTTAGATTGGTTGACTGGATTCGACTGGAAGGTTGGCATTGGGTTTAAGCGTCGTCGGCCCCAGTCGGTACTGGCCAAAAGGAGTTGCCTTATCTAGCTGGGGGTGTCCCGTCATTCTCTTTCTTTCATCTTTCACAGTCGTCGGGCATTTCTTGTCATCTGTTTCAGGCGCCCAAGTCCAGTGAACTGGGAAAGCATCGGTGATGAGTGGTGCGCGCGTCTCTCACTGTCCAGTTACTAGTTCCTACCCGTGACATTCTTGCAGTCACCGTTGTGCTAGGCTCGCAGTGGGGAGATGAAGGCAAAGGAAAACTGGTCGACATCCTTTCTGCAGACTTTGATATCTGTGCAAGATGCGCCGGCGGCAACAATGCTGGCCACACCATCGTCGCTCCTATGGGGCCACAGAAGGTCGCAACTACGTTCGCCTTCCATTTACTTCCGAGCGGTATTATTAAAGATCGTCATCAGTGAATACCTCTGATTCGATCCCGTCTCTGTACAGGTGTTGTGAACCCCGGATGTGTCGGTCTCATAGGCAATGGAGTCGTTATTCACCTCCCCTCATTTTTCGAAGAACTTGACACACTGGAACGCCAGGGTAATTTTCATTATGCATGAATTTTCAGTCGCTAAATCGAGTGCTTCTAGGGTTGAAATGTAGTGGCCGTATTTTTGTCTCTGACAGAGCCCACCTAGTCTTCGATTTCCATCAGATTGTCGACGGTCTCAAGGAGGTCGAACTTGGAGGCTCGAGGTATGTGTAAACCGATCGTCCCGGTGTCTCCCGGAGCAAACACATCGTCACAGCATTGGTACTACCAAGAAAGGAATTGGCCCCGCATACTCCAGCAAAGCTTCCCGCTCGGGACTTCGTGTGCACCATCTATTTGACCACGGTACTTTTGCCGAGAAATTCCGAAAACTCGTAGAAGGTCGCTTCAAGCGTTATGGGCATTTCGAATATGACACTGAAGCTGAGATAGAGCGCTACAAGGTAAACACCTTGTAATTTCATTGTGCTGGAGACCTGATCTGTCGTAGCATCTGGCGGAACGGCTGAAGCCGCATGTCGTAGACAGCGTTTCCTATATCCACGATGCTTTGGCATCTAAGAAGAAAGTTTTGATAGAGGGTGCCAACGCACTTATGCTGGATATCGATTTCGGGACGTACCCTTACGTCACTTCCTCGTCTACGGACATCGGGGGCGTATGCACAGGCCTCGGGATTCCCCCCAAAGCCATCGGACATACCATTGGCGTCATCAAAGCGTATACCACGCGTGTGGGTGGTGGCCCCTTCCCCACCGAGCAACTCAATGTAGGGCACGGTTCGCTGTTTCGGCAGTCCCTTGTTGATTCATTAGCAGGATGTCGGGGTGCATTTCCAAGAAGTCGGCATGGAATACGGCACTACGACTGGTCGCAGGCGCCGTTGCGGCTGGCTGGATTTGGTGGTTATGAAGTATTCCTGCCTGATTAACGGCTATGATTCCCTCAACCTCACTAAACTGGATGTCCTGGACAACTTGTCCGAGATCAAAGTGGCAGTGAAATATACCGTCGACGGGAAGGACCTTTCCTACTTCCCTGGTGTGTTTCACTTTTTTTCTTCACTGCTGTACGTTGACCTATTGTGTAGCTGATCTGGACGTACTTTCTCGGGTAGAAGTGGTATACGAGACTCTCTCAGGCTGGAAGACTTGTATCAGGTCCACGGCGTCCTTTGACGAATTGCCTGAAAATTGCAAGAAGTACGTAGAGTTTATCGAAGCGTTCTTAGACACACCCATCGAGTGGATTGGTATTGGACCTGGTAGGGAGAATATGCTGAGGAGACAGGAGAGGGTGCCGGTGAATTGAATAAATAAATAAATTATTTATTTTGGTACATGACTTTCTCACGCCACGGTCGGGTGTCTATTATCCAGTGTGTGACATTGTTTGTGTGTCTCCTGGTCACTCTCTGTCACGACCCGCCGTCACCCGTCTGTGTGCTGCCAGTGGAGACGCCGTAACAGCGGTCACAACCCCGGAGAAGAAGGCGGGAAAGAAATGAATGCAATGGATTCTGTGGTTCATCACGGGGCGTCCCAGAGCACCTTGACAACCGTGTCTGCATCGCGCAGGCGCTCACGGGAGAATGAGACCCCTGCCCAGCGGCAAAAGAGGGAGAAAGCAGCTGAGAGGCAGCGTCGGAAGCGGGAGCGTGATCGTCAAGTGAATAGCCTTAATGCAGCGATGGCTTATCCCCACCCTGCAGAACCTCAGCCTCCCTCGCAACCTCAGCCAGACCCATCGCCCACGCAAACCTTCGCAGGTCAAGAGTTGACGCCAGAGGAACTCGCGAAGAAGGAAAGAATTAGGGCTGCCGCTAGGGAACGGCAACGGAAGCATCGGAATTTGGTCAAACAACGGAAAATGAGGGAGCTAGGTCTGGACGAGATGCTACAGGGAATGGAGGAGGTCCAATTCCGGGTGAACGGCGAAAACCAGTTCCAGCAGGTTATGCCTCACGAAATGCCTCACCAACACCCTCTGAGTCCACCGGACCCTTCTTTCACTCAACCACTAACTGGTGGACAAAACTTCGCTTCGACCCTTCTCCTATCATTTTCTTGTGCACCCCTATTGAAGCAGCACCTGCTGCGAACCCTCTCTATGACAAGCGAGGAATTAGCCTCCTTGGAACCGATCATTGCAGACGCTTTCGATCAATGGGACCATCAGGTATGTCGGTGTTTGGAACCGGCTAATTCCCTCTGACATTACACCAGCGACGTATGCACTATGCACAGCAAGCGGCTGCAAAGGCGGTCGACGGTTCGATGCCAGGGCCTTCTGGGTCACCGTTTCCTAACGTCGATATGAATGATCCTTCTGCCAACGCATTCAACGACTCTTCTCAAGCGCATGCTAACGAGTTCGAGCTCGTTTTCACAGATCACTAGTTGCACCCTCCCCTTTCCGGAACTTCAATGCTGGTGACTCTGCGACTGCGACTACCTCTACCCCTACTTCCACGCCAGGATCTGGGCCACCATCAGACCCCATTGACCCTCACCTTACCGGTGTTGTCATTGCATCTGGCGACTCGCGACAGAAGGTCACGTTGGATACGGACTTCGGTCAAGCCAAGGGAGAGGCAGAGGGGGTCGTTGGTCGTCTCGAGCGATCGTAATGAGTAACGAATTCACCAGCTACGACGACATGCATTCGTTCATTTTCTTCACCTGGGATTCTTCACCCTACAACCATCGGCTAATATGCTTCATGTCGTTGCATGTATTGTACTCTTATGTCTGTAGTGCACTGGACTAGGACGTGTGTTGCTTTTATGTTCTTCGGAAAATGGTATTAGTAGTCATATTCAAGCGGAGTTTATAAATATGCGGCGCGGGATTGGGATACCGCTTGCAGACTTTGTTGGTAGGGCATTTTCGAACTTTCATTCCAACGAACATGGCACTCAGTTTCATAGGGTATGTGCTGTGCTTGTTCCTTTGACAGTCATTTCTTTAAAAAACTATCAGGAAACCCATTTCACTCATTTCTCACTCTGATGTACGATACCGCGGTATCTTGGCTGGTATTGATCCTGCAAATTCGACCATCCAGCTTTCCAATGGTACGTCTGTCGTTTGTTTAGCAAAGGTTTTCTTCTCTTATTTTGCCGCCTAGTCTACTCCATGGGGACGGAGTCACGAAAGTGGGTGTTCTCTCCTTTGAGTGGCTGACAAAAACGATGAAGTCATTACGGATGTAAATGAGCACTAGCTCACGCGTCCGAGAGCGCATAACTCGTGTGGATTTCTCCGTTGCCTTCCTTCTGACTACTTTCATTCCCCCCCTACTGAGCATGCATTGATAATGATTTGAATGCAGGCCACCATCCGAATTTATCCCTCTGTTCAAGAGCCATACCAGTACATCATCTTCCGTGCTTCAGAAGTGAAAGACCCTTGCTGTCGATGAGCCAGCACCACCTCGACGGAGCGTTCATGATGATCCGGCCGTACTCGGTGTGAGTCTTGTTTTTGCTATCATCGCCTGTTTGCGTGGCGAATATAGGTTGAAAACAATACGGATTTAAAACGAGTCTCAGACTCGTATGTCCGAGAGCGCATTAAAACCATGTGGTTCTTTCCGTTGCCTTCCTTCTGACTTTCTTGGCCGTCACCATCATAACCAGCAGTCGTCCTAATGCATCTTGTTCAGGCTTCTGCGCCCGGTGTCCCTCAGGTACCCTATCCACCATATGGTGCACCTTACCAGCAACCTCCCGTACCCCAACCGCCACCTCCGCAACCACAACCTCCTGCTCCTGTGCCGTATCCCCATCCATCACCGCACGTTCCGCAAGAAGCCTCCCAGACACCACCGGCCCCAAACGCCCCAAACATCCAGCCTGTGAGCGATGGCTCAAGTTCGAGTAACAACGCGCGCCGCCCAAACAATCCTGTCCAAACTGCGACCGCGTCTCTGGAAACGGTTGAACGGGCTCTTGGTGACTTGCGTGTGGCCAACGGTGCGCCCATGGTAGAGGTGGCCGGCGAGGTCATCATGGCCAAGATGCCAAGGTCGGCGAGTTGACTGTCCCAAACACTGAATTCGACTTCCAGAGTGCCAACGCACGTTTTGATAAAGCCGCTTTGGCTCCCAAGAAGGCCAAGGAATCGGAAGGTGATAAACCTTCGGATGAAGAGTCCTCTGGAGAGAAGCAGAAAGAGAAGGAGGAGCGAGCGTACAACCCCACAAAAATCATTCTTTGATAATTTATCTTCTTCTACGCAGTCTGTGCCACCTGTGCAACGTGGACGAAGGGGTGGAGGGGCACGAAATCGGAGGGGAAGAGGAACGAGAGAGGACTGTTGCGACGTTCGGAGAACCTGGTGGTGTGGGTCTGATGGGTCCTGGTGCGTATGTTGGAGGGTATGGTGGTCATGGTCGCAGGGGTGGTCGACCACGACGAGGTGGTCCTCCTGCGAGTGGTCGTTAGTTACGGTTAATTAGCTTGGCGAGCTCTTCGCAATTCTTGTAGAATGGTTGCGTTACAAAACACTACCCCACAATACATAACACCGTTAATGCCATCCTCCGCGGTGATGCCTAAGTTGTCCATCATGAGTTCAGATATCAAGTAACCTGACGGTCTGGGCCACGAGCTCGACAGTCCACGCACTCAGCGACCCACTGCACTGACGTACCATTACTGCATTTTTCGCTTGGCGTTGTGGTCACTCTGACAGCCGTGCCCATACGCGTCATGGAGCGGGCTGCATTTAAACTACCAGTCTCATTGCAACACCGGGAACCCCAGAATGGCATGATTACCCTGCACCATCGCCAAACCAATGCCTTTCCTTCGGCATTCCCGAGCGAGTAAGTGGAACACCGGTGAGACATACCCCCCCGTCATTGACGCGTTCGTTAGCGTGGGCTACCCGGGCCCCACGCACCCTGGTGCCGAACCAGGCGTGGCGGCGACCGCTCCCGCCTACCCATTACACTCGGGTTCAGCCCACCTCGTACCACCTCCTCACTTCGCGAAAGGGAAAGGCAAGTCGAAGAAGGACAAGTTCGATATCTTCAGACATTGGGGAACACTCTCGCCGTTGGTACTCGGTCGAACAAGGCGCCTTCGGCGTAGATTCCAGTCCAGAAGCTCCGGCGACGTGTCAGATCACTGGAGTACACCTCCTGCACCGGCATGGGGCGCGGTACCCGGCAGACGTCAGTGAGTTGTCTCCGTTCGGTGCTATGACCGATGTTCATTCCCAACCTCTCAGAGTCACGCGAGGTCCGGCTGGCTTTGCTGCACGCCTTCGTTCTGCTAATGTGACGGCTTCTGGACCTTTGCGCTTTTTAAACGATTGGTATGTCCTCACGGTCCCCAGCGGTCGTGTAGGACTTATCCGGCTGGCAGGACCTACAAGCTTGGTCAGAAGGTACGCGTCGATGTCGTGCTGCCTGAATATTCCCTTCGAATCCTTTCAGGCCTCACACCGTTTGGAAGAGCTCAGTTATGTACGTGATTTGAGCCATTTCACTCGCAACAGTTCACTGCATCTCTCTACCTCAGTCGATCTCGGTGTCTCTATGCGGATGAGATATGGTTTTCTTCTCAAGGTGAGAAGCCAACCGAAAAAAGGGCCCATTTCGTTTCTTAAATTTCGTTCAGAACTTTACGGCTGCCAATATTCTCCAGTGTTCCGTACGGAGTCCCAGTGTGTATCTGTCTGTTCTGCATAGGCAAGCTTCTTCACAGTCACAGGAACCGGATGCTGGCGTCCGCACAGAACTTCGCACTCGGGTTCTTTGGATACCCATTAGACAATCAATACCAACAGGTAGTCACCATCGAAGCGAGTGGTGTGAGTCCCATTCCCTGCTCTTCTCGATTGGTACACTGAAGAGGTGTAGTTAACAACACTCTGGCCCCCTTATCGCTCGTGCGGGAATAACGCCGACATAACTAAGGCCTATCGTGTATTTCACCCTCCAACAAGTGGATAGCTATATATCTCGAGAAGGCTGTCAAGCGATTGCAAAAGCACATCTCGGGTATAAACTAAATGCCGCGGATGTATTTGGCATGCAAGAAATGTGTGCCTACGAGGTCCGAAGCCGCATCATTCGTACATATTTCAGACATCTGACGAGCCACTGTATAGACCGTTGCTCTCGGTTTCTCCAAGTTTTGCGAGCTCTTCACAGAGAAAGAATGGGAAGGGTTTGACTATGCGTGCGTTGTCCTTAATATCTAGATATGCGAAGGCTAAAATCGGGAACAGTCATGACATTAATTTTTGGTCAGTCGTTTACTTTTGGTGAAGAATGTTTACTGAGTAGGTCGTAGGTATGGTGTAAGCTTTGGGTCACCCCTTTCCAAAGCACTAGGCATTGGCTATGTCCAAGAACTCGTCTCCAGGCTAACTCAGACGCCTATTGAGATTCACAACAGCTCCACGAACGCGACACTGCACAATGCTGTCACTTTTCCCTTTGGTCACAGCTTGTACGTCGATGCCACGCACGAAGTGGTCGTCATGTATGGTATGTCCTGATCTTTTGGCTGGAGGAGCAACAAGACAATTGTGACATTCCAGTCCTCACGGCTCTTGGCTTGAAGAGCTTGGCTGAGACTGGGCCTCTCCCTGTCGACCATATCCCCGAAGGACTTTCTTTCAAGACGTCCCAGGTCGCCCCGTTTGCTACCAACGTCCAGTTCCAAAGTAAATTCAGTGTTAATCAACAATTACGTGGCACTAATGTTCGTACAGTACTCTCCTGCAGCTCCGAAGTTGGACCGCAAATTCGTGTGATAGTCAATGACGGTGTTGTTCCCCTCAATGTACTCAAGGGGTGCCCAGATAATCAGCATGGCATGTGCCCGGTGGATGCCTTCGTGGAAGCGCAGAAAAGAACACATAAGAACGACAGATTGGAATCTCGTTTGTAACAAGGATTTGGAAGGTCCCCAGAAGGATGGAATACTACCAGTGGATATCCCGACTGGATCTGAACAGTCAATACCCATACTTTCTCTTGAATTTTGAGCATGGTAGATGTACTCTTAACGCCAGACCTACAATGTATATCTTGCGTGTTAGCACAGCCACATTTTATAGGTTGTTCCTGCCAATGTCGACAATCACACAGAGAACGCGTCTTCTCGCACGACGACGCATCTTCGCTCCTCCCCAGCGACTGTACGTGACTACGACTCTGTCCCAAGCCTCCGCCGCCCCCTCAACAACCACCAGTCGAGACTTTCTCTCACCGTCCAAACCTAGATATATATGCTCGGCCACCCACCAAGTCAGACCTCCCGGAAATAAAGGTTGGGTTGTTGCGACATCAAGTGTGAAACGCTGAAACTATCATGGCTAGAAACGTGGCCCTTAGTCCTTGCCTTCGCTACGGCTGGTGTTGCCGGATGGGCAGCATTCCTTCTGTTCGTGACGAACCAAGAGAAACTGGCTAGTTCCGTGTGAAACAAATTCTACAAACAGTTCGGGAACATGATGGTCTGAAAGACATCCTCGGTATGCTATTCGCCCGGAACCAACATGGTACCTGAATGGGGATCCCTGGATAAGTGGTTCGGTGAGTGGTGGATATTCGCTGGAATAGTGTTTTCACTGCGCCGCAGGTCAATCTTCCTGCTGGCAATGTGGATCTGAGCTTCCGGCTGAAGGGCCACCGAGGTTAGCTCCATTCGTCAGCCTGTCAGTGTCCCTTATTGATCAATGCCAGGGAGCGGGACCCTATACTTTACTAGCATACGAAAGGCGAAGGGAGAACCATTTACCCCTTGTAAGCTAGATATCATTTATATGGGTTTCATGCACACTCAAACCTTCCAGTACGATTCCGAGTCATATCTGACGACGGAAGGGTCATCAATGTGCTTACACCGCCAATCTGACGCAGCAGCTCAATGAGTAATAGTGCGAGCATCCGGCAGAGTCGCTAGTCTGTTAGGTTACATGTTTCTGCACTGCCGTTTTGCACACTGTCTCACGAATTACGTTGTGTAGTCGCGCGCTGGTTGAGTCACATACTC
>JANFAE010000716.1:0-38358 GCA_024613145.1 Pisolithus marmoratus | reverse complement strand
ATGTAGAGAACAATGAATGGGGCGAAGATGGCGTTCAGGATACCCATGAAGATAAACCGTCGCCTCAAACTGTTGCACCTTCAATGATACGTATAACCGGCGATGAAGGCACTTACCCTTCAATGAGAGCAGCACGATGTTTACTCTTCAGGAAAACCTTCCTCACGCGTCCACGCTGATCGAACAAATACTCCATCAAGCAGAACCTCAAGTTCCACTCTAACACTCGTGTTAAAGTCCTCCCGTTCCCTTCGCCGTTTTCTCCGTATAATAATCTCTTCAGAATATGAGGGAGTGGCACACGCAAATCTAACAAATCCTTGTTGAACAACGCAATGAGGTAATTTTCTTGTCGCATAATTCGATTGGCAATGTCGTGAGCATCCAGTGACGCGGTGGTAGGGCTTGCAGGGTTGTTGTGGGATGCTGAGGAGATGGCTGTAATGGGATTCTCTTCACGGATGGCGGCTATTCTTCGGACAACCTCTGGCCACGAATCGTTTGAATATCGGCCTAGGGCGTAAATGTATAAGTCAATACAAGAGACACCGCTTCAGTCGATGAACCCAACGCACGTCCGGGATACGCAGTAGGTGGGTGTAGAAATTGTACATGTCAACAAGACGCATAACATCAAACACGAATGCTACAATTTGCCAGACGTAGAACGCGGCAAAGAGTAAAAAGACAAACAGCATGAAGCCAGAAAACCTGGATCACATATTCAGTATGACAGCCGATTCCAACAAGCGTAGAGACTTGCTTGGTTACACAGTGGTCGACGACAATATCTGAGAGACGGGTCGCTTCGTGTCGTCCTAGCCGACTGTAATCAATGCAACCCAACAGAAACTCGAGAAACCGATAACAAATCCCACCGTCCTACGAGTTATGAATGAGACTCTGAAAAACGAAGACGGCAAGTGATACCGACAAAAGGTTTAGGCCGCGCCCTAAGGGCGATTGAGTAAATCCCCTTCCCCTCATAGTACGCGTACACCTCTTGCAAGAATGCATCCAAATTACACACATTAACCCAGTTCCATAGCGCACGCTCGGCGGCGTCCAGTCCACGTAATCGATGCTGAGACGGCTGCCGCGGTGCGGAGTCCGAGGAGGGACGTCGACATCCAATTCCGAGGGCCTTGGAGGTATAGACAGCGCTGGGGGTTGTTTCGAGGGGGACAGCCGTCTCCCGTGGCAAGGACCTTGCAGAATTAGAGTAGAGGGGTCGTGAACGGTTTCTCCCTTGTAGGAGTGCGCATGGGTGGGTGGGGACAAGGGCTGCGCGTCGCTTCAATCATGAAGCTTTGTGGCACCTCTCCATCGTCGGAATCTTGCTCGTAGGGTTTGTCCCCCCGCGAACATTTGGTCCGTACAGCAGGCTTAGTCCCAAAGTATCTGTAGGTGTAGCCTTTGCGTTTCCCATACGACCTAGCACTAAGCACTCCTGTCCGAGCTGTGTGGGCCCGCTTCAATGTCTTGTTCTTCGTCCTCGTTCTCTTCCTCCACCAAGGATTGGTTAACTTGCATGTATCCGTGGTGTGTCCGTCCGAGTGGATTAAGCATGTGAAGAAGTGGTCGTGAAGTGGATGGGCCACCGATAGTGGGGGGGGAAGAGAGGAAGAGGGATTGCTTCTCGACGAACGCGACTTTGAAGGCAGACATGTGTAAAAAAAAAAGACAGTATTAGTTGTTTGATGGCACAAGCCCGCCTGCTGAAGCGCTGAACCGCAGCTAAGATTGGAGGACACCCTATAATTGGAACACCCTTGGTCTCGCTAACTTACCAGACGTTTTGGGTTACAGTAAGCACGACATGCACACAGCTGGTTTTGGGCATCCTCGGTTTCGCAGTAAGACATACACACACATAATACAGAGCAGTACTCAAGCCTTCTCATCTACCCTATCAACGCTGCTACTGGCAGCTCTCAAAACAGCCCCTCAGACCAGAGGCAGTGATATCTGAATCGTGGCCAATGCCCCATGCAGTCACCTTTTTAGACCTTTCATCGGCTTCGTACACCAACTCTACAAAGGAGACGGCTGTCACCTCTGCGCCCTCACCAATCGAGTGCTCGGAATACTCTCTGATCGACAAGGCTCCTTTGATCTGCGAATGAAGAGCAGCTAACAGTGCCGACAGCGGACCATTTCCTTCCCCTGTGATTTGTCGAACCTCGCTGTCAATCAGTAACTCGACAGCGATACGCCGACGGCCAGCCTCGGTGGGCTTCTCGAGATTAAATGATAAAAGCTCGAATCGCGAAGTGTGTGGGACTTCGTAACCATACGTTTCCTTGAACAACTGTGTAACGCTATTGTGTGATATCTGACCAGTTGAGTCGACGGCGGCACGCCGAACAACCTCGAAAAATGAAGCCTGGAGGCGCCTCGGCAGTTGCAACCCCAGAGAATTAACAATGGCATCCGCAACATCGGCCTGTCCCGAAGTGGAATTCAAGCCAACATTTAGCTTCAGCTCAGGTAAGGCACGATCTCCGATAGCACCGTTCACGGCACTAAGCACAGCCCGTAGACCCGAGGCAGTAATGTCAGAATCGACGCCCACGCCCCACCAAGACTGCGAAGTCCCGCGCGCCTCTTTGACATTATCCGTGGCGGCGACCAGCTCAATATACGAAGCGGCTTTAGCATTTTTGACCATCTCCGATGGTGTGTTCGCTATACTCGCGAAGAGTAAGGTGTATGTCCAGGTGAGTGCGGAGAGCATCAAGAAGAGCAGATATAGGGCCATTCCCATCGCCTCGAACAACTCGCAGAACACCGTCGACCTTGATAGTACCGTCGATGTGACGGTGCTCGTCACGGATCTCGTCTTCATCCAAGGGCTCAGCCGAGGGCTCCGTAGTGATATTGAAGGATTTTAGCGCTAGCCTTCCTTCGTACTTCGGGTCGCCGAAATAGTAGGTACTCCGGAATGTAGTGGTTATATCTTCTACTGTCATTTCCCGAGCCTCGCGGTCAGCCATGGCCTGCATAACCTGGTAAAATGCTATCTGCATCTTGCGAGGTAAATCGAGGTCGAGATGCTGCTTGACAAGGAACGCAATGCCGCCTTTACCAGATTGCGAGTTAACGCGAATGACCGCTTCGTAAGTGCAGCCCAGGTCAGCCGGGTCTATCGGGAGGTATGGCATACTCCATATCTGCGGTTCACCGTTGGCAGAGTTCCCTGCATGACGCTGCTTCTGTTCCTCGAAGCCCTTTTTGATAGCATCCTGGTGGGAACCAGAGAATGCGGTGAAGACAAGTTCCCCGGCATAAGGGTGGCGGGGGTGGATGGGTAAGTCGTTGCATTGGGTCACGATGTCGATGATGCCCTGAAGGTCGCTGAAATCCAGATTGGGGGGAATGCCTTGCGTGTACAGATTCAGCGCAAGATTGACGATGTCGACGTTTCCAGTCCGTTCACCGTTTCCGAATAAACAACCTTCTATTCGATCAGCTCCACCGAGGACGGCCAGTTCCGCAGCTGCGATCCCCGTGCCTGCCAAAGGTGTTGAGTGTTAGCCTTGTCGATGATTTACAGCATACCTCGATCATTGTGAGGATGTAGGCTCACAACTACGTGCTCACGCTCAGATATATGCGTGCAAAAATACTCGATCTAGATAGAGTATGTCAAACAACTGTAAGCGTATCAGCTGAGACCTAGCACTTACTTGGTCAGCATAGTGATTGGGCGGAGCTACCTCGACCGTCGCAGGGAGATTGAAAATGATTCTATGATCACCAGTACCCGCCTTCCCCCACGCAACTTTGACTGCGTCGCAAATTGCAACAGAAAAGTCGACTTCAGTCTGGGAGAATGTCTCCGGACTATACTCGTATCGAAACGTTGTACCGTAAGAGGCGTTGTATTTGTCCGAGAGGTCGCGAACAATCTTGGTGTGGGACACTGCAAGGTTTATCGTCTGCTCTTTGGAATTGCGAAAGACGACGCTGCGGAACAATGCACATGTTGCGTTGTACATGTGGATGATCACACGTTTTGCACCAGCGATGGACTCAAACGTACGTCGAATGAGGTCTTCGCGCGCTGGCGTTAAAACCTATGGCCAACGGCATCAGGCTCGAGCTTCTGACCATGTTCACCGTTACGGACCTGGATCCAAACGTCGTCGGGAATTTCATTATTTTCGACGAGGTAACGGACAAAATTGAAATCGGTATCACTGGCAGCAGGGTAGGCAATCTCGATCTCCTTGAAACCACACTTGACAAGTAATCTGAAGAAGGTGAGTTTTTGATCGGCAGTCATGGGGTTGGCCAGCGCCTGATTTCCATCACGCAGATCCGTGGATAACCAGATGGGAGCCTTTGTAAAAGTTCTTGTAGGCCATTTTCGCCCGTCCAACTGGAGGGGGATGTACGGCTGGTACTTTTGAGAAGGATCAATGCTAGGCAGGAGAATATCAGTGTACACCTCTATCAGAGACAGAACGACCAACGTACAGCATACAACCCATGTCAGAGATCGTTCGTGGGGTGAAGGATACAAGGTGAAAGGCGCTAAAGCGTTGTTGACTGAATGATGGACTGGAGTCATCTGTGGTCACCCAAAACAAGTTTTCATAAATGCGCCACCTGCCATCGTTTGAATGACAATTACAATTACTTGCGTATCGGTAGTGGAAGCTAGTCAACAGGTGTGTACCCTGTGCGACACGACGCAGGCTCAGGGAAGAGCGATCCGTTACTGATAACAAGTCGATCAATCCAGCTTAGTATAGACCGGCATGTCTCTCACACTCTCGACGAAGACAACACCCTTTCCCTACGGCGCGATCGCAATCGCGACGTACACCCAGAAAGCAGACCTTAACTACGATGAGTCTGCAACCAGTGTTACGCTAGCTTTGGATGGTGTCCAATACACTGCTGAGGACGAGATAATATATGCTCTGGCCAAGGCAGGAGGATTGGATGCGGACAGCCCGAAGGTACGCTCTAGAGGGTTTGTTCGAATCTTAACGTTCCAGCTGGGATACAATTGCAGGCAGCGACGTATACTGCATTGGCAAAGACGTTATCCACTGTAACAGGAGTGCACGACATTCTATCTGTCCTGGACTCGATAGATAATCATCTCGCTTATCGCACATTCCTTGTCGCCAACGACATCACCGCGGTGGATTGGCTCCTGTGGGGAGCGATAAGAGGTAATGTAGTGGTTTTCGTCACACGTTGTTTGTGGAACATTTGCCCATTTTTCTTGTCTCCAGCATCGATCAGGACTTTAGGCTTGCTCAAGAACGGGCAGCATGTTCACGCACTCCGATGGTTTGCTCATCTAGAAAGTCTCGAAACAACTCAAACTGCTCTCACTAGCGTGACCGCAGCCAAAGCGAACAAGGCACGGAATACCAAGACGGCGGCAAGTTTCGCCCTTGGTCTGCAAAATGCGAAACAGGGTCAAGTGGTCACACGCTTCCCGCCCGAGCCCAGTGGATACCTACATATCGGACATGCTAAGGCTGCCATGCTGAATCAATACTTCGCAAAGATGTATAATGGAAAGCTCATCATTCGGTTTGATGACACAAACCCAACGAAGGAGAAGGTACTTATTACCTTTGTTAAAGTCTCGGCCGTGCCTCAATGGATGTTAGACCGAGTTCGAAGAAACTATTCTCGAGGATTTAAGGTTACTCAACATCCAAGGAGACAGCATCACACACACATCGGATTACTTCCACATCATTTACGATCATGCAATCCAACTTATTAAGGCGGGGAAGGCTTACACCGACGACACAGAACAGGCTCAGGCATGCCCGGTACTTTCTTCGTGAACGAATGACTGACTTGGGAGTAGATGCGAGAGGAACGTGGCAAGGGTATTGCTTCCGCACATCGCGATGACTCAGTGGAGGAGAATTTAAAACATTTTGCCGAGATGAAAGCTGGTACTCCAGAGGGTGTGCGTTGGTGTCTACGGGCGAAGATTAGTGTCGACGACCAGAATAAGGCTCTCAGGGACCCCGTGATCTACCGGTGCAACCTTATCCCTCACCATAGAACAGGGTACGTGATACACAATTTTTGTTTACTTCGATTATACCTGTGCATTGTAGGGACTGGTGGAAGATATACCCAACGTACGATTTTGCGTGCCCGATCGTGGACTCGATTGAGGGTGTAACCCACGCTTTGCGGACGAATGAATACCGCGAACGGAATGCGCAGTATTATTGGATGATCGACGCACTAGGTCTCCGTCCCGTCCATATTTGGGATTACAGGTTTGTTAATTAGGTTCTAAATTCTTGTTAGAAACACTGATGCTTTACACTCGAAGTCGCTTGAATTTCATCTATACTCTTCTGTCCAAACGCAAACTTCACTGGTTTGTTGATAACAAACTCGTAAAAGGATGGGATGATCCACGGTTTCCGACTATACGAGGTGAGTCTAGTATTTTAGACTCCGAGTCGTCAGGAGTAACATATACATCCAGGAATCCGCCGCCGCGGCATGACGGTTGAAGCACTCTCGCAATTCATGTTAGCACAAGGACCTTCACAAGCCATCGTATCTCTCGAGTGGGATTCTATCTGGGCGATCAATAAGAAGGTGATTGATCCAATCGCACCACGATTGTGGGCCATTGTCACAGACAATATGTACGTGCGACCTTCAGGGTGCCCGGGCGCACTTGCTAATAGTCGTAGCGTTCCTGTGGTTGTCAACGGCGCACCAGAGTCGCCAGAGGTAGCGCAGCTCCCTCTTCACAAGAAAGACCCAACAATAGGGCAAAAAAACGTAGTGTATACGAAAACCATTTTGATGGAACAAGAGGATGCCGCATCATTTGAAGACAACGAGGAGGTGCAGTTACTTGGCACATTTACGAAAAATCAGTTTTCATACGTTTCTGTCAGATCACCCTCATGGACTGGGGTAATGCCTTGGTCCGCTCAAAGACCACCGGTCCACACGGTGAGATCACTTCACTTATGATGGAACTTCATCTCGAAGGGGACTTCCGTCAAACCAAAAAGAAGATAACGTGGCTCGCACAACCCACGGACGACCATCGTTTAATAGATATCACCCTTCTTGACTACGACTACCTCATCACTAAGAAAAAGCTCGAAGAAGATGACGATGTGAAAGACTTTGTCACCCCGGTCAGCGAGTTCCGCGAAGCTGCGTTCACAGATGCAAATGCGACCGCACTCAAGAAAGGAGTCACCATTCAGTTCGAGAGGAAGGGGTATTATATCTTCGACGGTGCTGCAGAAGATGGAAAGTTGGAGTTTATCAAGATACCTGATGGGCGGGCTGCAAACTTGGCGAGCAAGGCTGCAGGGAAGGGTACTGCAGGTCCTGGGGTACTTGCTACTACCCCCAAGCTGGCACTGTCGGGCGCTGACCCGCAGCCAGTATCGAGGATGTACGAGGTTGCAAAAATGTGTGGAGAGCAGCCTATGACTTCGATTTCGTCCACCATGTATCAAGTCAGAAGTGTATACGAGTGACCGGAAATTTTCGGTCTTCTTACTTACAATACCGATTTCTATGACGAAGACCGCATTTATCCATTTCTTTGACTTCTATATACACCAGCTGAGGTCCCTTACGTATCAGACCTCAAAAGGCTACATGAAAGGAATGTGAATGAGCTACAAAGGGAGCACCTGTTTCGGTAAACGCATCGGGATTCTGGCGCCGAGAATCGCTGGAGAATGCGACGTGGACGCAGAATGACGATGTGTTAAACGTCCAAGTCGTAAACCAGAAAAACTGACTTGGGTATCCAACCTAAAGGAGAAACGAATACAGCGACAAGGGAATAATACAGATACAAAGATTGGAGGAAAAACAGCTTTAACTCGTACAATTGAATGGAGAGAAAGAGGTATCTTGCTTGTACCCTAGCCAGGAAGTGCCCAGGGCATCTTACAAGCTAGTTCGCCGCAATCGTCGGCCGAGACTAGCCAGAGATCTAGCTCTCCAAATTTTTGGGCGGTCATGATCATCAGGGTAAAGATGGAAGCGGCATCGTCGGAGTACCTCCACCAGTATGAATGTAACTGAGGCAATAGTAAATTTACAAAACGGGTGGTGTTTTAGCCATTGGAATGGACCTACCGATAAGTTCTTCTGCTGACACTAGGGGGTGGGCATTGAACTCAAGGTAGTCGTGCCCCAGCCCTGATATTGGCGCAGCTATCAGGCGATCACCAACACGTAAACTATTGGTGTAAAATTGTCCTTTGACTTGGTTAGAACCGTGATGCAGAAGCTGGATAGCTTGAGTAATTCCTTGCCAGTAAAGGTCTGAGGGCACGTACTGTAAGTCCTTCAGGTAAGGCCATCCAGAAATACTCCGTATCGAATCGAGTGGGTATTCCGAGAATGTTTCCACTGTGGACGGACTCGAAGATGAGGGTGGGTAAGCGGGTAGGCGGGGCAGAACGCACGATAGAATACCGCTCTGACGCCCAAATATGCCCTTGGCAGATATGCGCTCCTTCCCAATAACAACTTCTATGGGCTGGCAACCCTTCCACTTGATTTCTGCCACTACCGATCCAGCCTTGTTGCATATGGCAGTCCTGCGGGTGTCCCTGGAATCGTCTTCGCTCTCTGTATCTGAATCTTTATCGACGCCTCGGATGAAGTGGGGACGAGTCAGGATTGTGTATCCAAGAGCACCAGTCTCTGAATGAACGAGGGAAGAGTTGAGAATGTCTGATTTAGTGAATTTGAAAAGCATTGTGACGGGGGGGAGGAAGATATGACCCAAGCTATCACCCGTTCCTTTAAGTAATGACCTAACCACCATTTCACGGAGGTATTTACATTTGTTTGTACCTGAGCTACATCGGTAGCGTATTAGTCAGCTGAACTTTATCCACCCATTTCACGTAGCATGGGAAAGCATGATGTAAACATTCTTTGGTCTTGTTTGCACTGTGGCGGGGAAGAGAAGAAGTGTCAACACAAAGCCAAACAGGCCAAAGTCTAACAGTGTTCACCGACGACGACGACGGTCACAGCAACAATCAGCGACAACAGCACATTCCTACATTGCCGGGAAGAACTGGCTGCTGGCGGATTTGGTTATCAGTCTGGCCGCGCGCGTGTTGGAAGGGTACTCTTGGTCTCACTTCGGTGTAATCAGCCTCCGCTATAGTCCTGCTTGTTGGAATGGCCCAACGTCGCTCACCACACAGAGTCAGTACATCGTCGCCAATTAGCTCTAAGGTTCGCAGTCGAAAATATTCTCTTCGCCACTTTTCCGCTGCGAAACGCGCTCTCGCCTTCGTGAACAGAATTCAACACCCTTCAGTCAATTCCCACGCCTCGCGCGCGTCTGCATCTTCTTTGGACAGTGCAGTCTCGATCCGTCCCATCCTGGCCACCGTTCAACCTAACCTTAGGAGGCTGCCGTCACGCCAGAACCTTCTGTACAAGGGTAGCATGCGCGACGCCGGTCAGAATGTTGACGTCTCCATTGGCTCAAAGAGAAAACGCGTCGTGTCGGCCAACGAGAACACATATGCTCACGGGCGACCGACGCGTGGTTCTGGGAGACATAAAAGATTTAAATCCAATACACCTCAGAGTTTGGAAAGTGACGAAGATGATGACGATGGTGAAGGTGGCACTATGGATGTCGACTCTCAACTATCCTGGGGAGAGGCGGTCGATTCCGATGCTGACACCGATAACGCGGAATCATGTAAGTTGTGTGCCATCCCCCGTACTGCCTCATTCATCATCCTACAGCCGATGAATACCTCATCAGTGAGGCTGCTCCTAGATTACTATTACGTCTACGAAAGGATGAGCTTGTTCGCCTCTACAACGCGGCTGGGCTGGTGGACGATCCGGACTCATTTACAAAGCCAGAACTAGTGGAAGCTATTGTCGCGGCGCGTGACGATGTTGCATCGCTTCCACCTTCGTCGCCTCCAGCCAGACCTGACAGTATCTCTAGCGATTGCTCTTCGGATGATGGCAATGTTGCCGGTGATGAAGAGACCGACATTGGAGTCAAATACCGCGTGCCATTTGGACTTAGGCGACGTGCTACCGTCAATTGTGTGAGCAATATGGATGTCCGTGCCCTCAAAACACGTAGCTTGTCCATGGGCCAGTGTAATGTACTTGCAAGCCCCGATGGGTCCAATGCAGTACCGAAGGTCAGAGTTGAGGTAAACGGTGCTCCAAGGTGTGTTGCCTTGTTCAATCAGCTTGCTATGGATGTCCTAACTGCGGTAGGCGGAAAAACACCCGGTCCGTTTCCAGCCGTTCGTCTCCTCCACCCACCTGTGCCAACGCTTTGCCATCTCCCCCTGCGACACGACATCGTAGGAGTAAATCCTCTAAAGAGCGCGCGTCATCACAAGGCTCACATACCAGGTGTAAGAGTAAAGTGAAACAAGTAGAATTCGACGAGGATGTCGAAGTGCAATCTCCTGTCCCTTCAGCGGAGGAGAGTGAACTCACTGATCTGTCGGAACTGGAGAAGAAAATAGGCCCTTCCACTACGGGTCCTAGGCGCCTTCGGAGTAGGGACAAAGGGAATGATGACAAAACGGCGCACTTTACTGCAAGAGACCCCGATATGACACCGCGTCAGGTCAGGGGTAGAGCGCGATCCACGCGGCAGGCAGGCTCAGAAGTGGAAGAGGAGTTGACGGAGGATGATGATGAGGTAGATGAACTGGTCTCGTCGCCTTCTCCAACGCCACCGCCTCCTCAGGGTCGTCAGACGCCCGTGAAGAGACGGCTACGCCCACGGAGAATACAACGTATGCCGCCAACCGACGATGGAGGCGAAGGTGATGATGAGGGCGACCCGGAAGAGCTTGCGAACGAACCCGGAGTTGAGGAAGACGCGGAGGAAGACGGAGGTGAGGAGGATGCAGAGGAAAACGGAGGTGAGGAAGATGTAGAGGAAAATGGGGTTGAGGAGGATACAGAGGAAGACCTGGACGATTCCGAATGCGGTGATGAGGATGACGAGGATGATGCTAGTCCCGTGACCCTGGCGGAGTGCGAGCCGCGCAAGTTACGGAGTGGAAAAGTGGTAGGCGGTGAAGGCCCACACGACGATGCCGACCAAGAGGATGGCGAGGAGGATGAGATCGACTCGGAAACTGAGTCTGTAGACCTTGAAGCCGAGTGTGGTGAAGGCGTCGACGAGGAGGAAGATGAAGCTATGGATCATGACGATTGTACGTCTCGGCTTATGTGAACGTGATCCACACTGATGGTTACGCCAAGTCGATCTTACCCTTGCCACAAAGAAATCCCTGGTGCGCCTACGACGTGATGACCTTGTACGTCTCTGTGAAACCCGATATTTGGACGCTGCTGGCACAAAGCCTCAACTAGCCCAGTCATTATTGCAATGGCGGGATCATCACGCAAATGGTTTCTCATCACCGTCTTCCACTGGCACAGTCCGTCCACCATCTACCCTCCGCGTCCGTGGGCGTCGTCGCACAAAGAGCAAGAGTAAGACTCCTCCGGTGCTGATGCGCTCGCAACGTGTGCATCAAGACGAACCCCGAACGCCACCCCTTTCCAATGTCGGATGTGCCCAGCCAGAACCGGAACTCGAGCTGGACCTGGAGAGCTTGGGCCTAGAAGATCGCGAAATACCACCGGATAAATTAACTAAACTTGAGAAGATTGGTAGTGGTGGATTTAAGGACGTGTACATCGGCCGTTTCAAGGGTCGCAGAGTTGCCGTTGCTGAATTCCGAGACCAGTTGAGCTCTAGTACGTGTTTTGTTTGTTGTCCTCTACCGTGATAATGATTCGCAATCAGTGGACATCAAAGAGCTCAAGCTCTTAGGCGGGTTCAATCACCCAAACATCGTCCGTTTCGTGAGTTTGTCCGGATCCACTCTAGATGTCCGTTGAGGAAATTCTTGTAGCTCGGTGTTTCCATCCCTGAGAATCCACGCGAGTCGCCAGTCATGATTGTTAGTGAGCTTTGCGCAAATGGCGATCTTTTCGACTATGTGCGCAATGTCCCCCCTCCGTCTTTGTATAAAATTGTGCGTTCACATCACTCCCTCCTCCTGTATTCTAAATCCTCAACTCCATCCCGTAGTTGAACATAATGCTCGATATTGCACGTGGATTGGAATACCTGCACATGCGCAAACCATCTGTGATTCATAGGGATTGCAAGTCATCTAATATTCTAATAACCTCTCGCGGAACTGCCAAGATCGCAGACTTTGGGCTTGCCAAGGTCAAGCAGTCGACGCGCTCAATGGTGCGCAGCCTAGTTGGTACCGTTAATTGGCAAGCCCCGGAACTTTGGCATGCTCATCCCAAATACAATCACAAAGTCGACGTGTTTTCTTGTGGGCTTGTGTATTGGGAAGTGCTACAGTGGCATTTACCCAACAAGAAGTTTCCATGGGAGGTTAGCTTGGTCAATTCTTTTCCGATTGAGGGGTGTTTGAGCAAGTGTACAGGGCATGAATGAACACGCTATCTACGAAGCAGTCGGCGCCAAACGCCAAAGGTATATTGACTGGGAATCCCGCGATATCTGCGTCTGACTATTTAAGCATAGGCCTTCGATTCATGGCTTAAAGAAGCAATGGTGTCCTGAAGTTGTCGATCTGATAGAACATATGTGGGCCCAGGATCCAGGGGAGCGTCCTACAATGATAGAAGTCGTACAAGAGCTTGAACGTCTCATTACTCTCTACCGCTGAATCTGCGGGAAGCTAGACCTGGCACACCGCTGCCAGGGATGACTTCTGCACGGGTTGAGGACGTTGTGAACTCTTGTGGGCTTTAGCGTGCATGGACGATTTCCCGTTACTCACTACCGTATTTTATCCTCATTACATCTTCTCTAACATTGATATCCTGCATTGTAACTTACCATAGCAATTCGAGGTACCTGAAGTCCAAAGGTAGTGTAGGTGGGAATCCTAGGAGCTTTCCAAAGTTGGATAGTGACGTCTGTTAATAGACCAGACAATCTCCATGCTTGCCTGGCCTCGCTGAACGTTGTCCTCGATTCACCATAAAACCAATTGAGCGAGCTTGCCAGAAGGATGAGCGCATTCATCCGCGTTTCCCAACCTACCCGACTCCATCTCTTTCATTTGGGTCCCCGGCGAGCCCCACGAGTCCCCCGCGCAACTCGGTCTCTTACAGAACGGGCGTCCCAAGCCAGCACGCAACAACCTAGTATCCCTATAGAGCCACGTTCTAGATCTCGTCTACTTACACGCTCACTACAAGTTGCAAAGTATACCTCCTACTTTGCTCTATCTGCCGCTTTCGGCGTACTTGCAATCGGAGCAGGCTTTTTTATTCACGATGCATTTACTTACACAGACCAGCACGTGGACCGTGTCCCTGTATCCCCTCTGGCTTTACATCCTGAACGTGGTGGTCCTAAAAACTTGCCAGTGGTCAGAGTCTTGCTGGCAGATGAAGAAGACGAAGAAGCCAAGAAGTTGAGCGAGAAACCCAAGTTGGTCATCGTCGGGGGCGGCTGGGGAGTAAGTGCGACAACGATGCAGTCTACTTTTATTGACATATATTTTTCCAAGTCTGTGGCAACTCTGCAGACGCTTACTCGAGGCGAATACCATGTAACTGTCGTTGCGCCAGAGAATTTCACCACATTTACCCCCCTGTTACCCTGTAAGTTCTCCAACCTGGGCGTTGCGCTCTCCCGTCCTCATTTGTTCTCGCAGCCGCCGCTGTGGGCACGGTTCAGATTCGCAGCCTCATTGAACCACTGAGGAAAATCATTGCTCGACTGCATGGCCAGATAATTCACGGTAAAGCAGTCGACCTAGTAATGTCCGAGCGGTTACTCGAAGTTGAGGTGCTTGATTCCTCGGGCCATCCCCGACAGATCTACGTCCCGTGCGGCTCTGTTCCCTGCCCCCTCCATATGTGCAATCTTACACTTTGGAAGATACGACAAGCTGATCATCGCATGCGGCTCTGTCTCTAGCACTCACGGCGTGCCTGGCTTAGAACATTGTTTCCAGCTGAAGACTATATCCCACGCCCAGGCTATTCGACGTCGAATCATCAGTGAGTGGCAAATCTGTTATGTGTATGTACTATGAACCATTCTACCAGATAATTTTGAGACTGCAAGTTTGCCAACGACCAGTCCTGAAGAACGCAAGCGCCTCCTAAGCTTTGTCGTTTGTGGTGGGGGACCTACAGGCGTTGAGACTGCTGCAGTATGTCCCTCGCCAGCTACTTGTAAGGCGGAAGATGTGCTGATAATGCTCTGCCTTATTGCAGGAAATTCACGATTTGTGCCAGGAAGACATCATAAAATATGTGAGCCCTTAGGTAGACCTTCCTGCGCTTTCGTTAGTTCACCCGTTACGGTTCGCAGTACCCAAAGATATGTCGCAAGGAGGTTTCAATACATGTCATCCAGTCCCGTGAACATATCCTGAACACCGTAAGTAAAAGAGTGAGTAGTTGGGATATGTGGTCTAATTGTCTCTCAGTACTCTGAAGCAATTTCTAACTTTGCGGAGGTGAGTTAAGCCTCCCAATTACATTGATTGAGCACCCATGGCAACTCTGAGCAGGAGAAATTCCGTCGTGAAAATGTAGACCTCATCACCTCGGCACGTGTTAGTGCAGTTTTCCCTGATCACGTAGTATACACCGTCAAAGGTTCGGACGGGAAAATTACCACACACAAAATTGAAAACAACTTCGTACTTTGGTCAACTGGTATTGCAATGAATCCATTCGCGGAGCGGGTTACGAATCTGCTTCCCAACCAGGTCCACAAGAAGGCGATCGTAGTGGACGCACACTTGCGTGTTAAGGGTGCGCCACTAGGCGAGGTGTATGCAATGGGCGATTCTGCAACCGTTCGTGTGGAAACCCTGATACAATCCCAGTGTGAAATTGATTTGACCTGTTGCATAGATTGAGACCTCTGCTGTGGACTACTTTCTGGAGTTGGTTGATGAAGCTGACAGAGACAAAGATGGAAAGATTGACTTCGACGAATTCGAAATCATGGGTAAGTCAATCAGGGATGAAACTATGTAGTTTGACACACAAGTTCGTATTTCTTTTAGTTCGGAGGATCAAACAACGTATCCCTATGTCTGAGTCCCACCTGGCGAAGGTATGTAGATGCTATTCTTGCACCCCCGTGGTCACGCAGATGATGCTTGCGCAGGTCAGAACACTCTTCAACCGCTACGATTCAGATGTAGACAACAGTCTAAATCTGAACGAACTTTGCAAACTCCTGGAGGAACTGGGTAACCGTATAACAGCACTACCACCCGTAGGATTTTACAATACTATCCCCTATGTCAGCTCCTGACGACAGTTCGGTGGTAGACCGCACAAGTTGCCTCCCAACAAGGCAAGTATCTTGGGACAAAACTGAACAAGCTTGCTGCCCAGCGGGAGGTGCTCGAAGCGAATTTTGTGAAAGACCTGGACGAAGCTGTGTCAGGTCCCTTCCGCTATAGGCACCTGGGCAGTCTGGCATATATTGGCAATGCGGCCGTTTTCGATTTGGGAAATTTATCATTCATGGGCGGACTCTTTGCCATGTACGCGTGGAGGGGTGTGTACTGGAGTGAACAGGTTTCCGCGAGGACGAGGGCATTGCTAATGATTGATTGGATCATAAGGTATATTTCCCGTTCAATCAACGATGAATGGCGATGCGCTGACACTTGCTATTTTCTCAAGGGGGGTTTGGGGTCGCGATCTCTCAATTTTGTAGTTCAGTCAGCAGCCAAATCAACCATGGTAATAAACCAATGTCCAGCCATCGTGAAGTTGGTCTTCGATAGCCATGGGGGTTTGTTTTAAGTAATTCTATGTAATGGAATGCTACTCTCGCCATTCAAAGGACCCGATGAGAACCGTCTTCCCTATTATCGACCCCTGATTAGGCGATAGAATTGTCATCTTCTTGTTTGGGACGTCTAGACTGGTGCTGAGGCGAGGATAAATCAGTAAAGCGAGAAGACGAGAAGGTTAGGACGAAGACTGGTCGTATTTTCGGAAATGTCGAAAAGGACAGGCGAACTCACATAACTAGGAAACCTGTCACAGATAAGTCCAGAATTTCTTCATCGTATCGTTCATTCTCATCTGGATGGAAAGGAGAAAGCACTCCGAGAACACGATTGAGAAGGCCCGACCCGGCAGCGGCGGGATCTAGCAGGATGGGCTGCATCTCGGAGAGCGTGCGGATAGCACCAATAGGAAGTGCCGAAGAAGGAGCCATAGTTTCTTAAATGATTGAGGGAAACGACGAAGAATACGGAAGAAAGACCTCCCACCTTCACCTATACGGTAGATGGTTATGTCTCCAAACTTGACAACTGAGGAGGAGGGAGCGAGCACGAGGTCTGCTGCAGCTTCACCTGCCACAATAGCAGACGTGATACCTGGAGGAGGATCGATCTTTTGCCCGTACATGTACGCATGTAACTGATAGTTGTGCACCCGTTCTCGGTAGTTATGGTCGAGATCGACAGCCTGGGGTTGTACATGAGCACGTCGACCACATTAGAAGCCCTTTGAGATATACCCCTCCCGACTTCGGTATCTTAACAACAGCAAGCCGGCTCCCGTATAACCTTTGCATTTCGACGTTCAGTTTTTCATGGCCAACGACAAGAATAATGTTTACTGAGATCGGCATCGATGTCGTGGTTTAGGGAGCTGGAACGTTCTACGTACTTCTAAACGCGTCGACGCAGGCCTTGACGAGAGAATGCCGACTATCCGCAGAATTAGACCCAGATATAAACGAAGATGAGGTGTCAACGATCAACCCCGACGTCCGTTCTGGAAATTTGTGAGCTAAGAACATGCGAAAGCGTGTGTTGGGTAAACCTTCTGGGTCATTGCAATGTCTTTCCGACACGTGCTCCCCCAAGTTACGGATCAATCGATCGAGTAACAAAGGATTCCTTTTGATCTCGGAATGACCGTACCAATATGCCAGAGGTGAGAGGGCATTTGAGGCAAGCACTGTAGGAGCAGTGGTAGCCGCAGAACCTAGCGGATTAGCTGGAGATGCAGTTGCAATGGGGCTTGTCACCACCGCTGCGGAAACTGTTCCAGGGACAGTCCAAGCTCCCTAACGAATAAGACTGAAGGAAAGAGGTAATTGCATAGTGCAAACTGACCTCGCTTGGATCTACGTTTACCAATATCGGGGAGCGATTCTGACCCACACGAACTGCATAATTAGTAAGGATTTTGCATATGGTTGTCTTGCCTGAATTCTCTGGACCCAAGACAAGGACTCGCGGTGGTTCGGTGTTCGCACCATGATTATCATCAGGTAGCGGAGATCCGTACAACGCACTCAGAGCGCGAACACGCATTTGCTCAAAAGCCATGTGGAGATTTGCATATGCGCCCATTGGGGTTTCTTCTGATACATACTCTGTGGAAGGTAGTCCTGTAACGTGCTGGGGCGGATTTATGTCACGCAGCTTAGGGAAGGGGGAAAGCACTCATCTCAATTGTACAACCTTGCCAGGTGAAGACGGCAGCCTTACATTCAAAGCCAAAGAGATAGGTCTTCCCCTCTGCGAGCTCTGCACCAAATACCTCGGCATTTCCACGTAAAAGCTGCCTCAAATTATGGAACTTGAGAGAGCTACCGTTTCCGCCGAACTGACATACCTTAATCGCAAGGGAAGTTCCTGGATCAAGCTCAAAGCGATATTCTGTCTCTGGCTCCAGTATCCATTCTTTTGTGTTGGCTTGAGAGATATCAGACATCTTTTCAACGGCGCTGCTGATTGGCACCAGTGCAGATACCAAGTACACAGCCACGCGCACTTGTGATGGATGATTTCCAAAACGGGATACATGCTTAGTACTACTTGATGATGTAATAGACTATACATAAATTTTTCAAATCAATCAATCAAATTCTTCCGGGACCTACAAAGGCATCGGTTCAAGCTCATTTCCGGGAAATGCTCACATGGCTACATAAAGGCGCTTGTGTCCTCTCTTAACACTTCCCACATCCCCGGGGACTCACCATGACCCCCCACAGTCACGAGCGAAAGCACGCAGAGTCGTTGGATGCTCGGGATATTGATGTCGCGGCAACCCTCGAACCAGTTACCCTCTCTAGTGAGGAAGCACGCTCCCTCAGGTCTACTCCTCGTTGAGTCTGAGCGATAACACGCAGTCTAACACTTTTCCTCCAGGCGAAAGATTGACTGGCATATTATGCCGTTTATGTGCAGTACGTCTTTACCTCCCCTCCGAACTTTTCGCATGGTAACATCTACCTATTTGTTTCTCAGTCATGTATTTGTATGCACCAGGTCCAAAGATCAAGGGGGCATATTTTGACCGGCTACTAGGATCACCTTCATGGACAAGACCACGCTCGGTGAAGCTGCTGTACTCGGTATACTGTAAGGAGAGGGTTGTTCTCGTTCACAGTTTTGGCTCCTCAGACATTCGATTACAGTGACGATGCCAATTTGACCGCTAATCAATACAATTGGCTGGGTACAATCTTCTACTTCAGCTACCTCGTGTTTCAATACCCCCAGAATCTGGCACTTCAGCGCTTCCCCGTCGGCAAGTGGATGAGGTTCGTCAATGTCACTACGTTGTGGCAGTTATGGTAACCCTATTTTCACCTGCACCCTTTCAGCATCAACATTTTCCTGTGGTCGGTCATTCTGTGTTGTCATGCCGCTTGTAAATCTTTCGGGGCTTTATTCGCTGTCCGGTTCCTACTTGGTATTTGTGAAGGCGCCATAACCCCTGGGTTCATGATCGTGACATCGATGTTTTATACCCGAGAGGAACAAACATTGCGTGTCGGCTACTGGTGTAGGTTCACATTGTCAAGTTTGTTATTGTCACTCATCCACATGGAGATAGTCCTCATGAACGGTGTCGCTGTTATTGTTCTTGGCTTCATTAGCTTCGGCGTTCTTCATACCAACACGCTCAATTTCATGCCATGGCAGTGGTGAGTGTGCATCACACATCACCGTCTCAACCGCAGCGCCAGTCACCGACCTCATCATCAGGTTGATGATCATAACTGGAACCTTCACATTGGTGACAGCTGTTCTCTTCTTGTAAGCATGTCGAATTCAGTGTAACACCGCCTTGTGACATTTGTATCCGCCATTACATGAAGGTTCTTTTTCCCAGACTCTCCAACATCGGCATGGTTCCTGAGCGCGGAGGAGCGCGCTCAGGCTGTGCAACGTATTCGGGTAAATCAGACCGGAGTAGAGAATAAGCACTTCAAGTATCCGCAGTACGTGCTTGCGTGCGCTTCTTTACCACTCACTGAGAAGTTCTGCGACACAGATTTGTGGAGACAGTTAAGGACCCCAAAACATGGCTCCTAGTTTTCATCGCTGGTGCCGCGTGCGTTCTCTTAGTCACTTCGGCGGTAATGTCCTAATCTTGGCCCTGCGTTGCACAGGAATGTTGTCAACTCCGTAAGCATGTTGCATGCTCATCATCGACTGTTCCTCATACTAGAGTGGCGCTCCCCCATCAGCTTACTAATCAACGCCAGTTGATAGTATCTCAATTCGGTTTCAATGCTATTCAGACCACGCTTCTTGGCTGTGTGGATGGTGTAGTAGAAAGTTCGCGGCCTGTTTTTCTTGTTCCAAGATGCTAACGGAGTTGTCCGTAGTCCTGACCATTTGGCTCGGAGTCAAGCTTGCATCATCTAAGTACATTGGTCGCGCATATGCTGGTACGCTGATGTACATCCCTGCAATCCTGGGTGCCATCCTTGTCAGCCTTCTTCCGTATTCAAACAAGGTTGGCTTGCTATTCTCATATTGGATTTGCAGTGAGAAGATGTCCTCTTGTCCCTCATTTACTGACGAGGCTTGTCTCATTTTTTCGCTCATGAAATCTGTAGTTTTTGCTATCGCTCCATTCACCATCTTGCTGGGATGGGTGGCTTCGATAACATCGGGACATACCAAACGTGAGCTGGTTACACTTTACCACGCATATCTGATTTAACCTCTTATTACGCAGGAATCACAACTAATGCTATCGTGCTATGCGCCTACGCTACGGGAAACGCAGTCAGTCAGTTTATGTGGCAGGCTCAATATCAGCCAAGGTATAATGTTGATTTTTGTGTAACCCCGCAATCAACCTCATGTATTGCAGGAATCACATTCCATGGGCTATCATCACTACTACCAACTTTTGCTCTGCACTGGGGCTCCTTCTCTTGCGCCATATCCTCGCCACTGAGAATACAAAACGCGAGCTAGAGGGCAAGGATCCGGAGGAGGGATCGGTCTATGTTGTGCGTCTTGAGGATGGAAAGGAGGTGAACGTCGATAGGACGTTCCTTGACCTTACTGATAAAGAAAATCGCCAATTTCGTTACGTCCTATGACCTATCTAACATGGCGCCTAGTATCCTGTCACTTCCTTCTTTAGACATACCACGACTTGCGCTATCTTTGGTTCCTTCAATTCCATACAGCATTAAGTATCGTGCTCTGTGGTATGTCACCGCTCTAGACCAATCCCCGACTCCCACGGTAGTGGGGGAGGGTTTTTGCATGGACAGGCACGGTGCACTCCAAGCAAATGGATGCGCACGACTTTTTTACTAAATATGGGTAGCATTATTTGTACATGTCTGCTCTATTCATTGTCGTTCAATTTTTTTCATCGAGCATCGAGCACGTATCTCCTCGTGTTACGGGCTTCTCATTGAAATAGGTGTGTGCCATTTTCCTCCTACCAGATCCCTCCTCACTCGTCCTCAGTACAATGTGAGTCATGATACTTTATTTGCTTCGGTTAGTGATCTTGATGTGTATCTGCTAGGTTCATTCACAACTCACAAGCAACCGTGCGTCGTGCCACGTCTGCTTGACGAGGTATCATGCCCTCCTGATGGCCCGCACAAGCCTGCTGATTATCCTCTATATTATGATCCTCTTTATTATACTCATGAACATGTATTTATCCTTGAGACTCCCAACAATTTCGTTGCATGGTTATCCAAAACTTTGAAATATCATCATGTCTACTGTGTTAACTGTGAGCTTGAGTTTGTCGGCTGTGTATCATTCTATGATTCTTCGCTAAAGATCTTCCATGGCCCATATCATGCATGTCTTACAAAGAGCCCTGACTACTTGGTCACTGAAATGTGGTAGAAACATGTATAGTGGGCTGGGCCTAAAGACGCCCCAGTGACGTGAATACGAAATGACTTCAATCGTATAAGAGGGTATAAGCTGGAACATCCGAAGTAATTATAATTATCATCAAGAGTCGGGGACCTGGCGTGCAAGCGCCGCTACCGATGTAGTATACGTCATCTTCGGGCGGCTGAGCCAAATAGATATTCTCAATCCAAGCGACGATTTCCGCTCTTTTCCCGTTATCCAGAGCTCTCAAGCAATACAAGGGGTCAGGCAACCTTGCTTCACTTGTGCAGAAATTCCCTTGGTACAGAGAGCTGGTCGACGGCTCCATAAAACCTGACCGTCGAGATCCGTTCCAGGACCGCCGCTCTGAATACTCGTAACTTGATAAGCTGGTATTACCTGACAGACTGGAGAGACTACCGCAACAAGATGTGGAGGACGTGCAAAATGACAAGTTTCCGTTGCTCGAGAGATTTACCGTCTTTGAAGTGGATGGGGCTCCGGAAAAAGAACGTAATGTACTGCTGCTGCAGCAAGTCCCTTCATCGTTTAGTTCTGTGACGCGGGGGGAAACGCTTTCGCACGTGGAATAGTCAGAGCTACCATCTTCCAATCCATCGGAAAGTAGCACGGAAGTGCTGCTCAGTGTCTTGCGGTGTGTGGAACATTGTGAGTGCTTCAGGGAAGATGATCCTACACTGCCCAATGCCTCGTTTTGACAGGCCTCAGATCCAAAAAGAAGCCGCCGTAAGTCATCTACATGTCGCAAAGTCAGGAAAGCCAGAACAATACGCAGACGGTCGGCTATCTTTCGGCACGTCGCACTTCCTTGCGGGAAAAGCGGTGCACCAAAGGGTAGCTCCTCGACAAGGCAAGAGAGGTAACGAGGCGGTGCATGTCTTCCGCGAAACGGTATATGAGCAACCATACGTACGTAGTCTCCATCATGGATGACACCGAATAACACAAGCCATTCGGGAAGCGGGTTTACTTCCAAGTGAGACGCTGGTTCTGTCCAGCAAGTCACAAGGTTGCTCGGGTGCGGTCCCGCATGACCAGCCATATCTTGTCGCAGACGCGCCGGTGAAGACTCTTGTAAATGTGCATTTACTTGGTGTCGCCAATAGGCGGGACCTTTCATCCACAGCATTACGAATGGCCGTGTTAAGAGCATAGCATCAAGATATCGATTCTCGAGGCTCCTCTTGTATGAAGGCGAGGAAAACAATGCAAAGTCCAGGGGCCGTGCAATCGGTATCTTAGGAGAATGGGTATGGTTAGGATCCCTTGAGGGAATCCATGTTCAGTAAAGTGAAGTACGGAACTCGGTATAACAGAATACCTCTGCAGCTTGCAAACAAGTGAGCGATGGACATCGAATCATCGCTCTCTTTGCCGGTGGACGCAAAAATCTCCGAAACAGCAGCATCAAGCGCCAGTCCATCCCGGGTCTCCGGAACTTCCGATTTGCTGGATTCGCATGATGGCGAGAAGCTAAAGTCCGTACTCAGACTAGCCCTGGGGTTTTCGCTGGGTCGGCCATTTTTGGATTGACATTTTTGTGACAGCCCACGCAGAGGGCAATCCATCGCTTGCTCGTGGATGCACCTCTCACCCTGCAGGGCTAGTAATCTCTGTCAGGGTGGGCGTGATCAGTGCATGCAACCAGACCTTCCTGAAATAAACTGACCAACCAACGAGCGGGTACCGCCGTTTGCAGATTTTCGCGTCGCCAGCAGCTGCGCAGACGGAATATATATGAAGCCACGTGGTGAATCTCTGTCGAGTACGCCTTCAAGGAGTCGAGGTCGTCGAAGTATAGCCATTCGATGCTGGATGGCATCTTAACTAAACTAAACTGCCAAAGGAAGGATAAAAGGGTACAACAAGCAGCCGTTGCGCTGTACACGATTCGGTGATACTCGAGTCTCGAGGGCTTGGAGAGAGGCAAACGTGACCTGAAGGAAAGCACATGGCAGGGTATGCATGCGGTTAATGGGAGGCACGCCCGGATACCGAGCATGCAAGTGACCCTGAAGCATGACTGACCGGTTAGACAGGCCTCCACTGAAGGGGGGACCCGACACCAATTAGGCTTGCATACACTGGGGGTGTCTGTGGATACGGGTCATCGAGTAAGAGTGCAGCAGACACCCCTAATGCGTCAAGCAACTGGCTGGATACAGTCATTAGCCCATCGAAAAACGTGGTGCTTGGCGTAGGGGATAGGATTGGCACGGCATGAGACTGCTTCGCGTTGGCCGGCCCATCGCTTGCAGTACTTAACTCCGGTCGGTGCCCAGTGAGTAAAAGATTTGTCGTTGTGATATTCGGGTCGAAACTGTAGCCCTCCTGTTGACCGATAACTTCACGGTGGCTTCAAGCAAGGCACACAAGCCTTGCCGGATGGCTCTGCGATCGGTCACGAGTTATCTTCACACTACAGAACAATTTATTGAATTTTTGTTTACATCCGGCAACTCGAGTTTCGATGAAACACGATGGATTAGCTAGCGTCAACTCAACATACTTTGGGATACATCCGAGTAGCCGGCGTACCATTCATGCGCCTCCCTTTGGGATATAAATACATGTGAGAGCCATCAATCATCTCCCGTATGCTATAGAAAAGAAGCAAGCTTCACGGGCTTGCGTACAGCCGCTGAATTGCCTTCGAGGTAGCGGTATGTTGTACGGAACGTGACAAGCGTGTCTGCTGATCGGGAAGCACCTGGACCAGATACTTTGCGCGGCGTGGCAATCGGCCGTCCAAAGAAGTCAACAGGGGCCTGAAGGGAAGCAATCATATGCTGTCAGACTATCGATGTTGAATGGCTGTAAATATGAAAGCCTGCCTTCTCATCCAGCTGGTCTGCTCGGCGAGGACGTTTGTAAACAGGAAGTTGACCTTCGTCCGGCTGCAGTTGATCGTCTCTGTCAACATCTTCCATGTCACCTATACCACCATCAGGTTTCTCCACCAGCATCCTGTCGGGGCCGTGTGAGCAACGGTTATTCCGGGTGCTGAACGAAACACGAACGTTTTTTTGAGGTGGCTCCTCCCCTGATTGGGCGTGACATCGACCGGACGTGCAGCAAGAGCAGCGTCAATCTCGCCAGGCTCTAAGTTTGACTTTTCTAAAGATAAAAAAAATAGACCAACCTCTGCGGCGATTAGATGTCGAACTGCGTATCTCGAGGTTGCAATGTCGGATGCGCGTTTGCCATCGTAGGTCACGAACACATCTACTGGACTGTAGCCAAGCTGTCAGCAAGGGAATTGTTTCCAGGGAAATAGAACGACTCGTACGGGTCGAGCCTATACACCAGTTGACCGTCCTCAGCCCTTTCTTGGATGAAACGCAAACCAAGGGATATCATGATCTCTACAAGGCGAGAGACCAACCCACGTTCAGCGGGCTTGATAATCTGGCTGTTGACCTGTGCAGGTTGTAAGCTATTTCCATTGAACCCTTATCCACTTTGATACACACTGGTCGCAGCGGAGGAGATATTATGCGGTTAATGTATGGTGCAAATTCAAGGGCGAGGGCCTGTCCCGTGATGAGGTGCCTGTAAGCACCGGCTGTCTTGCTGGAAGTACGGATGCCATCAGCCAGCGATTTGTAAATCTCTTCATTAGCACGCGTGAGTTGTACGTTCTATTCATACGCCCATCAGTGCATTCAGTCGACGAGGTAGGGGCCACTTACATCCCAGTCAGATGTATCCCTTTCCACTCGCTGGCTCCGCTGTTCCCGACACAGGGGGTGGAAGGGTATCAGGAGGTATGGGAGATAGCCATGCAATTCGAATTCTCCTTCGGCATACATCGCTGACGACAAAGTATCAAACGCCACCAGCCACTCGTTTACTTGTCGGTATCGTGACATATCCGCTTCATGTCGACGATAATGCGGATACTGAGCAAAACATGCTGAGTGCAAATAAATCGGCTGTGAGGGAGGAATTATGTACTACTTGACGCACCGTTTGCAATACTGGCGGGATTATTGAGGACCTCTATGGCCCGACTCAAGCGGTTGACATAATGCACACTGTCGTCTTCTCCTACTGCAGGATCCTTTGCTCGCCTCTGAGAAATTGGTGCAAAGATCTCCTTGAGGACAGTAGTTGTAGTACTGTCTCCCTCTTTCATGCCTACTGTAGCGCGTCGTATGAGTGATTCCGTGACATCCTCGTTCCTTGACTTGATGAACTGCATTTACAGTCGGTGGCAGATCCCGGAAAAGGCGACGACAGCGACGGACCTGCAATGTGTTTAGGCAGCCTCTCAAGTCTCCCTTTGCTATGCTGACGAGAACGCTCAAAGCTCTTGTGTTTACGCTCAGCCCCTCGAGCTCACATATCTCACGAAGACGCCTAACAGTGTGGACGTCGGCTGGGCGCATGTATCGGATCTGCCGTGCATGTGGGCGAAGCGCTGCAAGAGCGTGAGAGTTTGGATCGTTGCAAATGCAAATTATAGGCCGTAGAAGCGGGCGCGATTGTTTTTTATTTCGATTCTTCCCTGCGTAGCCTTTAGTTAAGTGATGGAGAAGAAGTGGTAACCAACATACCCTTCTTGTTTGACTTATTGAAGGTTAGAGAGACCAATTTCTGGACAAAGCCGCTTGACTTGTGGACACTGATGTCATTAACAGGGCGTTGATCTAAGAACAGGCTTACATTGTCGCCACCTCCAGTGGCACCGTCAATTTCGTCGATGACCAGTAAAACAGGTTTTGAGCTTCCAACCGTGGACCCTGCCTCTAATGTGGGCCGTATTCGCTCGTCAATGATTTGGGCAGACCGAGCATCGCTCTATGGGTCTTAGCAGTCGAAGAGCGCAGATATTCCGAAATGCACACCTGGCATTGATTTCCATCACTTCGTAGCCCGCGTGTGCAGCGACGACGTGAGCAAGAGTAGTTTTTCCGAGCCCTGGAGGACCTGACAGTAGTAACAGCTGAAAAAGATACGTTTCAATTCTGTGCGGTAGTTGAAAAAAAAAGCATAACAACCTTCTCTCTTGGTCGGCGATACTCATCCTCAACATTATAGTCTTCTTCTCTCTCTCGAGCTCTCTTCTTTCGTTGCTTACCAAAAACACACCAGTCCCATTGTTTTACCCACGCCAGAACGTCGCGGGCTACTCGTTCGTTCCCTAAAAGTTCAGTGAAACGCCGAGGCCGGTATCGTTCCACCCATAAGGTATGTTCGCTATGGGTATGCTCGTCAAGATGCCGTTTGTCAGGGATACAGCTTCATGCCGTAAATGTTAGCTCGGAGTTGAAATTGATCAAGAGACGGGGCAACTTACCTTGTGCTGGCTTTCACGGCGCTGGAAGTGGAGTATTCTTCCATGAGTCTATGTATTGGCACCTCCAACAGCTTGCCTGCTTGCGGCATGGAAACGTTCGACTGCAATCGAAAAATTAGTGAAGCAGCAAACCAACTGAACTCAACAGCAACGAACCTTGCGCAGTTCAACCACGCGTGGTTTACGCTTGACATAGAGAGTTCTACCGTCATACGTGGTGGCCCGAAGAGGAGTTCGAGCGTGTGACAAGGTATTTGAAGCAGCAGATGGCTTCCGATTGGAGTTAAGAGCGAGGATAGCAGATATCGGTGGAAATGTATCATCTGTTGAGTCATCAGGAGACGAAGGTGAACGATTTGACGAACGTACCCTGGGATTCTGAGAGTAGGCCAGTTGGGGTGAAGACGGCCGTTGTCGAGTCATTACAACCGCGTCGTTCGCTTGATGGTGCTTCATTGCAAGGAAACGGCAGTCCGGAGGAAAGCTGTGAGATAGGTTCTAGGTTCGGTGCAGCAAGCAGCGCGTCTTCAGCAGGGTCTATAGATGCCCTTACCGTCGGTCCAAGCAGTCCGTTGGAAACAAAGAGTCCCTCCTCATGCATGATCACGAGCAGGACGCGTCTTTTTCCATCCCATACCGCGACGCGTCGAATGATGACATAAGCAATACGGCCGAAATCGGGAGGGTCGGAGATTGGAGCTGAATTTGAATTGTGTTAGGCTCGGGTCGGGGTGGTATTTCTTTACCAAACGCAAAGAAAAATTCATTTTTGCAAGTCGTTTTTCTTGCTCAAACATGCTCACCGCCCGCGGCGTCACCCGCATCTCCAGGAGAGCGGCCAACAGCGTCAAGAACGCTAACAGGTTCGTACAGACCACAGCACCCCTGCTGTCCCGCGTTGCCGTTCCTTCCCCCACGTCAAAACAACACGCTGCGGCTCGTCCTTCGCGCCTCTCTGCATCACAGCCAGGTTGGTCAAGGTTTTGTCCATCACCGCCGTCCACTCTGACCAACGTTCCCTTGACCGCTCTTTGGAAACAGCGCGCTGCTATGCAACAGAGGCCAAGGGCACTGTTGGTTCGGTGAAGACAGTCATTGGTGCCGTCGTCGACGTGCAGTTCGAGACCGACGTTCTTCCACCCATTCTGAATGCTCTCGAAGTCCAGGACTTCCATGGTGGTCGTCTTGTCCTCGAGGTCGCATCCCACCTTGGTGAGAACACCGTTCGTACCATCGCTATGGACGGTACGGAAGGCTTGGTGCGCGGTCAGAAGGTCATTGACACCGGTGCACCTATACAAATACCTGTCGGCAAAGCCACCCTCGGTCGTATCATGAACGTCATTGGCGAGCCAATTGACGAGCGTGGCCCAATCACGGGCGTCAAACTTTCGCCCATTCACGCCGATCCCCCTCCGTTCGTAGACCAGTCGACGACGGCGGAGGTTCTCGAGACCGGTATAAAGGTCGTCGACCTCTTGGCTCCTTACGCTCGTGGTGGAAAGATCGGTCTCTTCGGTGGTGCCGGTGTCGGGAAAACCGTCTTGATTCAGGAACTTATCAACAACGTTGCCAAGGCTCACGGTGGTTTCTCCATCTTCTGCGGTTGGTTTCCTTCCCTCCGGATGTATGTGTCCCGTTTCACTTTTTTTTTTCATAGGTGTTGGTGAACGTACCCGTGAAGGTAACGACTTATACCATGAAATGATTGAAACCGGCGTCATCAACCTGGAGGGCGATTCCAAGGTCGCTTTGGTTTTCGGTCAGATGAACGAGCCTCCGGGTGCTCGTGCCCGTGTCGCTCTGACTGGACTCACCATTGCGGAGTACTTCCGTGACGAAGAGGGCCAGGATGTGCTCCTTTTCATCGACAACATCTTCCGTTTCACTCAGGCTGGTTCCGAGGTGTCCGCTTTGCTCGGTCGTATCCCGTCTGCTGTCGGTTATCAACCAACGCTTTCCACAGACATGGGTGGCATGTATGTTCAATTTCATTTCTTCTACTCGGTTTTTACTCAATTTCGACAAGGCAAGAGCGCATTACCACAACCAAAAAGGGGTCGATCACCTCGGTGCAAGCGGTCTATGTACCAGCTGACGACTTGACGGATCCTGCTCCTGCAACTACATTCGCTCACCTGGACGCTACGACGGTGCTGTCTCGTAGTATTGCCGAACTTGGTATTTACCCTGCCGTGGATCCTCTGGACTCCAAATCTCGCATGCTTGACCCTCGTATTGTTGGCAAAGAGCACTACGAGGTTGCTACTGCAGTCCAGAAGATTCTTCAGGATTACAAGTCCCTCCAGGATATCATCGCCATCTTGGGTATGGATGAGCTTTCGGAGGAGGACAAGTTAACTGTACGTATGGTCGTGCTTTTGTCGGGGTTCACTGATTTTAACGTTGCTGGCCTTCAGGTGGAACGCGCCCGTAAAATTCAACGTTTCATGTCGCAGCCCTTCCAAGTTGCTCAGGTCTTCACTGGTTACGAGGGCAAGCTCGTTCCCCTGAAGGATACTGTCCGGTCATTCAAGGAGATCTTAACTGGCGCACATGACAACCTTCCTGAGTCTGCTTTCTACATGGTGAGTGGCCCTTGGAACGGGCGCAGACGTTGGCTTAAGACGTGCTGTAGGCTGGTACGATTGAGGACGTCAAGGCGAAGGCTGAGCAACTCGCAAAAGAGATGGGTGGCAACTAAATCTGCTTTTAGATACTTGGTACCCTACTCTCTTTTTTCATACTACCCACCACGATGTGTTAGAATAGAGATTTCGTTCTGAGCACCAGTGAGGCATTACCCAATGGAGGCCTAAGAGAAACCTAATCTCCAAGGCGCTATAGCCAAGTGGTTACGGCGACAGATTAGAAATCTGTTCCTCTTTGAGGGCGCAGGTTCGAATCCTGCTGGCGTCGGTTCTTTTTTTTTTTTCTTCTTTAGGGAGTGGCACGTGGGTGCTGCCTGCAGTCCCTTTCCCCCCTGACTGTGTACCATCACACCAGCAACTACCTCCCAACAATGATGCCGACTATGGACGAGGTCGAGCAGTATTTTGAAACTGTTGAACGCTTGGTTTCCGATTCGTTGACTGCCGCTTCCCTTGATCTTCCAAACATTCGTGAGGCTGTAAACAAACTCTGGGTAGACATCACTCGCTATGGGCCATCTTTTCCCGAGATCCATGCTGGCCGCCTCGGTCCATTTGAGCTGCCAGCTCCTCCTCCTCCTCCTCCGCCGCCCCCGAAGTCTCTTATCGAAAACACTGGAGACTGGCTGAAAGATCATTATTGGGTTGTCTCGGGCATTATCCTCTCCACCCTTGGCTTCGGTTTATTTGCAGGATACCGCGCTATTTCAGCCAAGCATGCCTTCAGGAGACGCATCAAACCATCCACTACGGTACCCGACAAACGGCAGGTTGTCGGTACGCCTTCATTACATGCTTTCATATACACCGGTGATGGCAAACATGTTTTACAGTGGTTCTGGGCAGCGATCATCCGCTGGCACTGCCCCTGATCCTGGAGCTCGAGAAGAAGGGTTACATCGTCATTGCGAGCGTCTCATCTGCTGAGGCTGTCGGCCCGTTAGAGGCCAAGGGTCATGGCTTCGTTCGTGCCCTCGTTCTTGATCCAAACGAGGTGTGTCCGCTTTGTCTCGCCTTTCATAACATTGAATTTTCTGCCAGCCTACTACCATACCGATATTTCTTCGCTCAGCTTGGGTCTAGCTTGTCGCGCCGCTTCCCGATCTCGGCTGCCGGAGATCCATATCTTCCCAACCCAAGCCATCCCTTACTGCACTCTGTCATATCATTTTTAACTATGCCAGCTTCATCCACAAGCTGTACCCCTGCCCCGCTAGAGCAAGTTTCTCTACATGACACGTACCTGCCTTATCTCCTTTCCACTCATGTTGCACCACTTCAAACGCTTCAGGCCCTTCTGCCATTGCTTCGTGCGGATGCACAACGCACGCGTGCTTGCAGATCAATCATCATCTGTTTACCAGCTGCAGATGCACGGATTGGCCTGCCATTCAGTAGCGTCCGTGCCATGAGTGCTGCTGCCACCGTCCGCGCTGCCGATGTCCTACGACGCGAAATCTCAGCTGCCCAAGGTATGGGCAGAGTCCGTGTCGTTACCGTCGATGTTGGTGTTGTCGGACAGGCTGTTGACGAGACTACGACCTCGCCAACTGTAGATGATTGGACGCCTTCAGAGAAAGCGACTTATGGTACAGCACTTTACGCGTTGAGCGAAACTGCCAGAACAAGAACTCCAGAAGACGTTTCGAAGTTCGTAGACAGCATTGTCGGAGTCGTGAGTTCCGGAACGAAGACCGCCGCTGCTGGCAAGGTCGTCTATGGTATAGGTGTCGGCCTGGCATATGAGAAAGTCAAGGATTGGGTCCGCGGTAACCGGTTTGCGATTGGCGCAGGAGGTCAGTCGCACTCCTTAAGGGCTCACAACCATACTTAACACTTCTCTACAGCTGCAACCTATACATTCGCATCCTTCCTTCCTACCAGGTTCCTGGATTCTCTTCTCGGTCTTCCCCACATTCTTGTGGGAATTCGAAATGGTCTTCTACCTCCCCACCTTCCCGCGAATGTTACTTCCCCGCATGCTGACGTGGCGAAGATCGCGTCCGCTGATAGTTCTACTCCGCCGGACTCACGCGTACCCTTAACTATATCCCCTCAGCATCCGGGACTGGTAACCGCCGTACAATCTGCCGGCGACGAACATGACTCAGCTTCAGACACAGAATCGGAAAACGTTGGGAGCGACACCGAGAGCTCCAGCGTAGCGAGTAGCTGGATTAGCTTGGGGCCGGGCGAATCCTCCACTTGATGTCACTATTTTTTTTTCCCGGAGACTTGCTTAGCTCTTAGTGTATCTGAAACTACCAGAGAAACTATCCGTGCGAGCGAGTAGTGCTGCCTGCACCGTCGGGTGGCTAGTTGGTTGTAATACTGTCGCTTGCAATAGCTTGTTTGTTCTTCACTGTATGTACTTTGCAAACTGTGTAATAGCACAGGGATTCGACCTAGTCTCAAAAACTTGGTTCCTCCAGTACCGACCCCCATCGAATGAGTGAGTGGAAAACCCAAACTCTGAAGTACTGCTAGCGTGTGTTGAGGAGTCTATAGGTCTTTCATTTTGGCTGGTACCCCCGCCATGCCAGGCCACGCTTCTGCAGTCTATAATGCCGCAACAGGTCGCAAGGCAGAACCCTCTCACCGAGTTCATACCCCAAGTTTTTTCCCCATATCACTCTCGCTTCCGTTCGCACCGGGAATGAACTACCGGGCGGCCTACTCGTCAACCTTGCTAGAGATCGCCAGTCAATTCGTGTCAACTTTCAATCTGTGGTGGTCGGCGACCATTACTTCCGTTCATTGCTCGTTTCTGTACTTCCGACGGCGGATCTCCTAGCTCTGGCTGACGAAATCAAGGAAACTCTTTCACATCTGTCCCCCCGGTCTGCTCCCATGTTTCCACACCTCTCTCTTGCTTACATCGCTGACGAAGACGCGGAAGCGGGGGAACGCGACCGGGCCGCACAGTCACTGAGAGAAAGCAGTGTTGTCGTCGAAGATGAGAGCAACCACACAGTTTCACTGCAGTGCGGTGAGGTATGTCTGTCGGGCATTGACCTTGCAGAGATCTGGCTCGTCGACTGTGAGGGTCCAGTAGAGGATTGGAGTGTTCGCGACAAAGTATCACTCACTGACGTCTGACATCCATGATATACTTAGCAGGTGGGAGGTACGTTTTCAGCATTTTTAGTCTGAGAGGAATACACACGATAACTACTGCACAAAGCTTGAAGAGAAAGGTGACAAATAGTGCGACACAGTGCGTCAGTCGCAGAGTTGGATCTTGGCGATAAACAAAGATGAACGCGATCAGCAAAATCAAACATAGTACAGAAGGGAGATGTAGATGTAGACTGTGTCCGTTGCTTAGCCTCATAATATTGCTTCTCCTGTCAGAATCATTGCAAAAGACCTTGTAGCGGTTGTTGACAATGCTCCACTCGATGTTTCCAATCACCCAGTCTACCAAACCATCCGCATACGCAGACATGTATTTGTCCATGCCACTATCGAAAGAGGGGATCCTGCGCCTGCAAGCGTGAAAGTCATCCAGGGCGGTCTTGAAAAGATCCCCTGCGTAATCGATGCTCCCCTGTAAATCAAGATGGGAAGTGTCTGGGTCTTTCAATATGACCGTTATGATGTTGTTGAGGGCGCCGTTATCGCCCAGTTCCTTCTTAAATGAGTAGATGTCCTGTGAGGCGTTGTTCAGGCTTTTTTTTTTGCGACGGGACCGCTCACTTACATTAGCAATGTAAACCATGTCTAAAGCAGCATTCTCCATGCCCAGGACAGCATCGTGTTCAAGCACATGGTCGGGAATATACAAACTACGGGTTGACCGCATCAAGACAAGGCATGGACGAGTACCAATCGTTTCACGCCGAGTGATCATATAGGACTGAAGATCGCGTGTTGCGTGGACACCTTTGGATGACTCGCGATCCAAAGCTTCGCGAACAGTGGTCCTCGCAAAATCGACATTAGTGGAGATGAATTGCGGCCAATGAAATGGATCAACTGCGGACTTGAGTCGGGCCATCATCTCCCTAGATCCGTCAGAAACGACAGCGGAGTCTGCGCGAGAGAAGCTTACTTGCTCATAAGCTTGATGAATGGGTGACGACTGCTCGTCTCCGGCTGGCCATCCTTCAGGGTCTGTATCCATATCTCTGAGTTCTTTAGAGCCTTCGTACTCGAGTAGCGGTCACTGTATACAGGTAATGAGAGTCCAGACAGTCACAAGACGGGTCAAAATCGTACGTCATTTCTTCCAGCATGAAAGACGCAGTCATGTAGTCGAGAATGGCTCGTAATTCATGTTCCGTTGCAATTGGATAAGCTAGGGCCGCGAGGAGGGGCATCTCTGCATTGTAGACTTCCTGGAAGGTGGACACGATAAGATATCGAAAAAACCTTCGCTCGAGGACGTACGATCGAGAAATAGTATCCAAGCGTGTTTTTTACCCATTCGTTATAACCTTGGTATGCTCCCTTGAAATGGGGGCTGATAGGTCCACCAGGCTTCCGTGCAAAGAAGGATCGCAAGTCTGGCAACTGATATGTCTGTGCAACCATCATGAGAAAATAGCTGTTCTTGCTACGGAAGTACAATACCTAACAGTTATTTGTACCTCTCTCTAGAACGCAGGGGCACTGAAACACCTGCAAAATATGGTTAGTTGGAGAAGATGCCCAAAGTGCGATAATCCAGGCGGTGAAACCCAACGGGGGTGGCCATTAAAGCTTCTAAGCGGTTGCCCGCCACAGGATACCTTTCCGCATAGAACAGGGAGGTCGCACTACTAAGTACTAACCGGTCGGTCTTACTAGTAAAGTGTGGCCATCCCTGAGCTTGTATCACTGCCTAGCAGAAGTTAAACCAACGGAATCCGCACCGGTATGGGTACGTACCTCGTTTGCCCAAGGGTGGCGGTCTACTCTGGATAACACCCATTAAATATTCAAAGTTCGGATGGTTACGTGAGTATGTTTCACTTTACGAGGTTGTACCCTAGATGGCAGTGGTCGTTAGCGAGCTGCACCATTTCCCGTTCTGGCGTTGAACTTCTTCCTGTGTCACCCTAAAGAGTTGGGATTTAGGCGTATGGATGATTGGTACAACTCGAGATACTTCTCAGTCATTGCCCGGACGCTCGCACTCGAGCGTCATCCACATTTTCGTCATATAACATGTGTCCATAGACTATGAAACTGAGATTTAGCAGCCCGTATACACGAGCACTAATACGGTGACACTGCGGAATGTCCAAACGGATCCTACTTGATGTTTGTGTCAGTTTCAGTTTCAGACGGTGGTATGCATACCACTGAGATCCTGAGACTTCCGTCTTACACCGGCTTTCAAGGCATCTAACACAGTTGAAGTCATATCATATCTACCTCAGTATTGACGACACTAGTACTTTACGGTCGATTATGTGGCGTATCAGTGGAACAGTAGCTAACTACAAGCCCATACTCAAAGCCAGAGAAGCGAAGATGAAAGTGTGTGAAACATTGATACCTAGCCAGCGACAGCAGATCACACCACATGCATTAAAAAAAAAGTTCGAATAACGACGGCTGGAAGGCGTCACGAAATAACGATATCGATAACAATGGTCGGTGGCATAGCCAGTGGAGTGAGTTGTTAATTGGATAAATCCTCGTCCTTCCGAGGACCTGCGGATGGATCAGGCAACTGTGATGCCAGGATAGAGGGCGGTCTATAAAGAGGCAACGGTGTTGAGGAATCAATCTTGCGCTCGCCGTTCGGATGAAAGAGCTGAGAATATGCAGGTAAGCTCTGAGCAAGCGACGTCCCAAGTTGGGTTTCCTCTGAAGATGTATCTGATATATGGCACCCCGCAGATGGTAGTTTTGGCGAGAACATATAGACCTGCTGCAGGGGAAGAAAGAAATATAATTGTCGGCAAACGGATCCCTGTTCCGGGAGATCGTACACGCATTGGATCGAAACACTGAGAGTGTGTCTTACGCTGAAAAGAGGACTACTCTCTGTCATGCGACGCGTGCGGAGTCCCGCCCAGTCAACCTCATGAGGCTCGATGGCAATAGGGACATCGATATCGAGGATGTACCATTCGAGCGGAGAAGGAGGGTCGTCGGTACTTATGAAGATGTGACCGTCGCCTCCAATAACATAGCGACCGGAATTATTCTCCGGGAGAAGGGAGAAGGTTCTACCCACCGACGACCTCGGAGGTTGAGATGTTTGAAAGGCGTCTACAGCGCATAACGTGTGGATGGGGTGATGACTGCGCAAAGGCTCATTTGGTGGTTGATGCCTTTGCGAAGGTATGGGAAAACCATTGGCGCAGTCTTCACTTGCCGTGTTCCTAGAATACACGTAAGCGACCGTTCCATATTGACATGGCCATCTGCTACTCACCCATAGACTTCAACTTGCTGTATGTCGACGGAGAACTCCGTCAACCTGAGGCGTTCACGCTCGAAATCCGTCAAATCTTTGGCTCGAAGACGTAATGTAAAAGGGAGGGAGGTTTCGTGCATTGAAACTGCGGTCGGGGCGCACGCAATAACTTCGATCTTCCCCAGGACATCGAGAGAAGTGGTAGGAGATTCTTCTCGTGTATCGTCCAACGATTTCTGGGTATCAACGACATACATTGCTAACGGGAATGAACCAGAGGGTCCAGCTGGAGGTTCAATGACACGACAGAGTGTGACAGGACATTTCGGGGCGTCCGCTGTTCTAGTTCGCGGACACAGTGAGGAACAAAGGGTAAACCAGGAAAACGAAGAAGCATCATCCCCTAAGGGGACATAGGTGGCAGTAGCGTAGAGAGCATAACGCGACCCGGTCTCTTCGAAGTCGACATCTCCATAGGTGGATGTCACTGGTAGCCAACCAGGCACTCGGATGTCGAAAACAGCATTCCAAGAAGAAGGGATACTTGAATACTCCAGTCCTTCGTTGGAGAGTTCGATGGGATCGCCACGAACAAGCTCTCGCGAAACGGAGCATAGTCGAACAGGGGCATATCCGGTCACTGGCGTGATCACTTCTGATTGACCCTCGAAAGTAATCATCAACGACTGCAACAGCAGTCGAGTTGTTGGTCTTGATCGGCTGAGGAAGGACTTGGTGGGAGTGATCGAGAATGTTGACATGGCCAGCTAGCGAGAAGGCAGATCTGATTGCAGGGGACGTGAGGCCCGCGACATAACGTGTTACAGGTGCAAATGCTTACGATGAACTGGCTTCTCCATACATAAACAGCGGGTCAGAAAAAGGCCGGATGTCCAGTGTCACGGTCATGATCAGGCTGTCGGAGATGGTGACGGAGGTTGGGGGAGAACAGCAAAGAGACAGGCAAGGACATCCTCATTATATGCGAAGCATCGCCGCTTATGACCCGGACAGAGAGGGGGGAACAAAGGACAAGGAGAAACATGCCGCCTGCTTCGACATGACCGGCGGCCTTGTGAACATGACTGGGCCAGTGGCATGTTTTTCCAGTCTTGCCAGGCACAACCATTGCGAAGGATCCGAATATTCACATTCAACCTACCCTGGCTGGTAAGATTCATGGGCCAAGGTTCCCTTTGTTTCGTAACCTGAAGGGTTGCCTTTATCAGCGGACAAAGGAAACATGACTCGGAGACATACTTAGTGGCTATGCCTTAGATAGGAGGACAATGCAGAATGTCTCATGATCAAGTACTGAAATATCACCCGATATAATTTCTGGCGATCACTCCGTGAAATTATCACCGTCTGCTACGTCCGAAACGAGGTAGAATGGGTCATGTTCATACAACGGATGGCTTCGTCGTACTAACAGGATACCAGCCGTCACGCGAAGACCTTCGGCACACTCAAGGCGTCCTCTTCCCTGTGCCGTATCACCTTCCTTCGGGCACTCTCTTCCTGTGCATCCTTGCGATTCCGGTACCTATCCCCCTTCTTCTGCTTCATCATGGATCGAACCGCCGCAGGAGTGACAAATTCTGATTGACATGAAATCAGTCGCGCTCACGTTTGGGCAAATTAATGAACACATGAGCGAACCTGGGTTAGAGTAGACAGTCGCGCCACTGAAAGCCCCCTCAAATATCCGTATTGGAGTTAGGACAAACCGAGGACCGATCTCGACTAATGACATCTTCGGTGGTCCATTTGGTTGTTGGGGATCTTTTTCGAGAATCTTTCGTGCGGGGTGTTAATGATATGGCCAGGAAGGTAACATTATAAAATAACCTGAAAATTTCTGAACCAAATCTTGTTGTCGAGTATAGAGAATGATAAAACATGGTCAATGAAAGGTTTCGCCCTTCTTGCCAGCGGTGGAACGCCAAATATCTGACCAGAAAAGATATCAGCACACCCTACGGTTCTAGGCCACGTTACTTACGTGGGTGAATAGTTCCTTGGTCATCCGGCCCCACTCCGTCTCGTCAAATGCCTTGTCAAAGCTCAGTATACCCCTGCTTCCCTTCAGGCAATTTCCTGTCATCTTGAGTTCGTCCATGGTATGCACATTCAAGACGTGCAATTTTATGCTCGGGCCGTTCGGAGTTTTTGCAGCCCACAAGTATAAGTCTTCGTGTCTCCGTGCTTCAAAATACAGCGTGTTGTTGCAGTTGTGCAGGTCAGCCAACTCAGGTAGTAGTTGTAATTGTGATTTTGAATCCAACTTAGATTCTGCGGTTTGTGAAACACTAAGATCACACGCAATATGTGCACGGGATAAAGTGCCGACGCACCTCTTTTAACATGGGGCAGCAGCACTTCCAAGTCGCTCATGAGATGTCTCATGCGATGCGTGACCCCTCGAGACGAGAGCATCAGAACACGCTGCTTGTTCCGCCTTTTCGGTTGTACATCATTTTCAGCTTCTATTTCCTCTGCTTGTCGCTTTCTTTTACCTCCGGTCATTGCCTCTCGGGTGGAGGATGCTTGTACTTAGGAGTGGTGGAAAGTCAGTTTAGGTGATAAGTGCAAAAGTTGGGTACACAGTGCACGTGACCACAGGCATAGCCATTCCCTGAACTGATTTTGAAAAAGGCAGCTTGACTGGGACAACAGTAACTTAGATCTCATATGTACAATGACTAGAACAAGAATGAAAAGAAGACGAAGGTGGCGAAGTAGGAATACAAGCCCTATCGAAACACAATTTGGTCACGAACAAACGGGTCAAAAAAACAGATCATTTGTGATGCTACTAGTGTCCCAAACAAG
>JANFAE010000715.1:0-38391 GCA_024613145.1 Pisolithus marmoratus | reverse complement strand
AAATTGGCATGCCCCCCCTTGTATATAGGTACCCACAGAGATGGGGAACTCAGGGTATCTACCAAGGCCTGGCTGACATGGTACCCCACCCAACCTCCCTCATGATCCATATGTCCCTACACTACCTTGCAGGAGGAAGTGATTATTTACCCATCCCACCTCCCTCTCTACTGTATCATAGTTGTAGCACTCCTCCACTCACGTTTCACCTTGCAGCTCTGTCCTGCAGGCCCTTGGGCCTGGTCCAGTTGAGTGTCAAAGTGCTCAACTTCTGTTGTACAGAATCATGTTTAGTCACCCCTCTCGCTCTCTGGACAATTGTGGTTAGTATAGTGCAAAATAGGATGTTTCCTGTACCTCATGCACTTAAATTTAAAAATAAAATAAAAATAAAAAAACTGAGATGTCAAGATGGCATGAGGCTGTTACCACTATGAGTCTTACCTGCAGTGTGCTGCCATCATCTATGCTTGATTGCACAACTTCCTTCCACTTCGAGTTGGTTGGCAGTCACTGTTGCATTAACCTGAGTAGGCAGTGACTTTGGGTCTGGATCACAAAGGTTTATCAATGTCTGAGCATGCATTATGGGGACCATGCTGTTCTCACCTGTGAGTGCCATGGTGGGTTTCTTGGAGAAGTTCAAGTACTTCATGCCCTTGATCTTGTGATTTTGGGTTGCAGCATTGGCACCAGTGCAGGTTCTATGGGGTGACCAGTGGTGCAGCTATGTGTGGCAGGACCAGATGCTGGGGAGACTTGATGTCAACAGGCATCGAAGGCTGCAAATGTGCTTGAATTTGTTTCTTCTTCTTGGGAGGCATCTTGCAAACTTGAAACTAAGGCTCTATAGTGCTGTCCGCTGCTTAAGCTCCTGAAAGTTGAAATAAAATATGCACCAGGCAGGAGTTCTGGACCCTGAATTCTGGGCCCCAGGCATGGACAGCAAACAAGAAGCTGTCAGATGATGGGGTTGCCTGCAGTGATTCATCTCACAAGGAAAACTTTGAATGACAAAGTGAAGTCTGGTCAGGTAGTGGGCAATGCCTCAAGGTTGATCAGCATAAGTCTTGACAGTTCAACCCACTGTAGAACACTTAGTAGTCACTTTATATATTAGTAGCAGAGCTACTGTACCTGTAGAATACTTAGTAGTCACTAAGTAAAAACTACAGTAATACTAAAATTGTAAGTGCACACTATGTGCTTATGTAATACAGTGGCTATGCAACAGCACACCATTGATCTAATAACTCCAACACCCACCTAGTATGTATGTACAATAGTCATGTGGTGTGCATGCAGGGCAATCTGGGTGCAAGATAAATTTGCAACCTGTACTGTGGGATGTGTCATGATGAATTTATTTTAAAGGGACATAATTAAAATAAGTCAGGGTTATGCCTGGGTATAGGCTACCCATATCAATAAAAAACCCACATATGCACCATGTGTGGTTCTTTGTGATTTATAATTAAACCCAGTCAAGTATATAATGACCAATGAACACACAAATGCAACCATAGGCGCATCATGTGTGGATTTTTAATGATTGAATAACTTTTTAGTTAGGGCTGGGTACAGGATAGATAAAACTGCCAGTAACCACAAAACCACCACAAGCCATGTGTGGGTTTTACAGATTGACCACCAATCGATCCAAATATGAGCCACCATGATCACTAAGTGCTAGTGTGTGGAAATAAATATTGTAATTGATGCTATAATATACTTATTGATGATATGCTAGCTTGCAAACCCACCACACTGCATCTGTGGGGTTTGTAATACATTATCATGTAGATGTTGTGGCTGACATTGGAGGATGATAACAACTGATATGGACCTGACTTGATGATCACTATATAATTGTGAACTAACTGTGAATCTCGGATATGCATTTGGAGATTGTCTTTGAGCTGTTGATGGTCTGGTTTTGATTGAGGTAGCAATCAAAGGTTCCAATATTACCTTGCTTGCAAGGTTTTCTGTTGCACCATAACCCTGTGAGAACTGGTGTCCATCTGAAAGTCCTTCCTTTTGGGTGTGCACAGCTGTATTCACCAACACCACTTGTAACAGTGATGGTAGCAGCAATGTAAGTAGGGGTAAGGGGATCCATGTCACAGATGCACATTGGTGGCAGGAAAGAACTACAAGGAAAGGATGTGGTAGACAGTCCATGAATGACTCCAGGAGTATTGGGGCAATAGAATATTCATTAGTTTATGGGTATGTAACAAGTACCGAACAACAACTGTACATCCCCTGGGAAATCATGCAGGCCTCAGGTGAAACACCATGCCTTGTTCTCCTCATCCAAGAGGGCCAGGTGATCATCCTCCACAGGTAAATCAATGGAATGACAGCATAGAAACATTTTTTCAGCAGCAAAATATGTGGCAGTACTACCAAGGAATGTGGAGTGCAGAATACCAACTACTGTAATGGCCTTTGCACTTAGCTCTTTCAAGCAAGGTTGTTGCCAGTGCCAGTGGCACTTCCCGAGTATCCATAGGTGAATTTTTGGTATTTAAATCGATCTAAATCATGTGATCCACACAACCCGCACTCCCGCTCAGTGCGCATCTGTGGGATTTCCATTGACATGAGTACTTACATTAAATGAAGGGTTATGAATTGTGATGAATGTATATGGCTCCAGAAACTGGTGACAGATCCTGCTTGGTTGGTTGGGTTGGGTTGTCCTGCATAATATATATTTCAACTCATGAGCAGATGTGTGAAGGTGTATCAAGTCTGCACAATTGGCACAGGTGTATCTGCATGGCCTAGAACAGCTGCAAATAAGCTCTGACTGGCCGTTTTTCATTCATTTCATAATCATTGATAGATTTTCAAAATCCATTTTCAATGGTGGGTTGATGGAGTTTTCAGCATTAGGGAATCATACATAATTAGGATACATGGTCACATTTTAGGGTTAGGGTTTGGCATGTAGGTTTAGGCGACTCCATGTGTGATTTATTCCAGTGAAATTAACCCTCTTGGAGTTAGTGGCTTTTGAACTTAGGTTAAATGGATCATGTGTAGACCACTGAAGGGGCCCCTCCAATGGGGGGGGAATAGTGGTTTACACATGATCCATTTAACCTAAGTTCAAAAGCCACTAACTTGACAACAACAATTGATCATGTACAGTACAATGCTATTCAGGCTCCCAACCATCCTTGCTGGAGGGTGTGCACAGACCACATCAGCAAACTACAAGTAGTCTGCTTTGTCTGAAACAGCCCACATCAGTTGACTCAGACAATTCAGACAGTGCAGATGTCCAACATTGGGCAACCAAATAGAGTGCCAAGACTTCAACTGAATTGAATGAAAGTTTGTCAGACTAACTCAGAGATGTCAGACAAGCAGACTACATGTAATTTTGCTGATGCAGGTGTGCTGCACTGTATCTATGACTGCCTGATTTATCCTAAGAGCACCTTCTATAAAGAGAGGTCTCTGGTAAAGTACTGGAGATAAGGAGATAACAAAGAACTGGTGGACTGGGTGCATGGAACACTGTAGAATAGTGTGATGCCCAGTAGCATCACAGCATGTACATGAACACATGTTCTCACTGTACTTGTATGTGCATGGTCAACTGTACTACCTGGACAGTGTAACAGGGAAAGATGAGAACTGATTGATATGAACACATTTTCCACATTTAGCATAATCTTCTGTGTCCTTCGTGTACAACTTTCATTGAGGTAGCCACGACTGAGTAGCATAATGGTGGAAATAAACTTAAACTCAGGCTATAATGCCACGAAGGGCATTGACACTGTGCAGACAATGATCATGACAACAGATTGAATCAAGTTGTATGCAGAGACTCAGCTACAGGTGCTTCACAACATATAACATCTCAGATTCTTAAAATGCATGAAGATGTGAGCTGGAATACAAAAGATGAACAAAAGTCAAATAAATCGCAGTAAGCGAGGAATGTGCAGATTGAGTTAAAAAATGCTGGATAACAATGTACAGTGGTGTTTACGATCAGATGGCTCATCATTGAGTGCAACTGTACCATTGCACATTGAATTACACATGCACCCAAGCTCAAACTCAGCAATTTCCAGCCTCTACTCTGCTTCCTCAGCACAAAATTTGTAGAGCTCACCAAGCACAATGTTCTGCTGGAGTTTCACTTTAGCAAGCTCCTGCTCTATGCTGCAAACAAGATGTTGGGCTCATGCGACCTCAAGGAGAAACCAAGCTTCTTCCTGCTCAGACCCATCCTGATCTGCATCAGATATGCTGGTGGGTGCATGCTGAAGGGATATAAATGCCAGTAAGCATGCTGTCAGGTTTGAGCAACTTACCTGTGCATCATCGTCTCCCTGAGATACTGCAGTCTTGAGCACTGGTGATTTGAGCAGAACAGAACTTAATGTGGAGGGACAGGCATGATAAGGGACGAGTGAATGGCATTTGCCCTCCAGCTGCAGACAATGCCAACACCCAGAGGTGTTCCTTGCATATGGACAGTATTTGAGCCCGGTTTGCAACTGGAAGCGACCTGCTCAGAGGAGATACTGGACAAAACAAAAGTGCTAGATCCACTATCTGCCTAGGAGTGCCAGGAACAGTAGCAACAGATGTTTGTGGCCTGACCAGGCTTGTAGGGATGGTAGACTGAGCCTCAGTCGAAGTGATGTGGTGGTTGATTTCTTGAGAGGTAGCTGGTGGCTCCACATTCATTTTCTGATCATCTGCCATTAGAGATGTGTCTGAGAATTGGGAATAACTGCAAATTGCGAGGTGGAAGGCTGAAGTTGAAGATGAGACTCTGATATTAGGTACTTACATATTTACTACCATTGTTTTCCACTTATAGTAGCTTTCTATGCACACTCAGTAGGAACATAACATCTTGATAATTTTGCTGTTCTGTCCAGAAAGTCTTCCTCTTGTGAGTTCTACTTGCACATTCTTTCATCGATGCCTGAGTGTCTGAGGTGTCTCAGAACCTTCCCTACTGCAAGAGGTCTCACATACCACTGGTCTCAACTGTGATCTTTTTGTAACACAGTCCATTGGGAGACTGTAACTGTTCATGTTTCAAATGCTCCAGAGGACACTGTGCTAGCTGATGGCCCATGCCCATTTTCCCCTTTTCAAGCACAAGATGAGGATTTTGATACACCAATACTCGATGCAGAACCACCAATGGAGCATCCATCCTTCATGATGGCTGACAAGCATGTGGACCCCAAGGAAGTCCCTCAACTGAGTACCAACAATAAGTTGGGTTGTGTTCTCGATATCTTTCACAGCACTGGAGAGATTTTTGATGGAGGACAAACATTTTTAGCATGGTTTCATCTCGACATCTGTGCTTCCCAGTTCCAGCAGAATCTTTATTACCCTTTTGCTAGCCTTGGTGATTGGGGGATCGCAAACTTCCTTCTCACATCCAGACTTAGCATGAGGGCTATTGACAAATTCTTGTCACTGTGTCTGGTGAGTCTGTTGATACTAATTCATCTGTTTCCACTGCTTAACACTTATTTAGACAAACTCTCTTCCTCTCTCGTTCTCTACTGCCAAAGAACTTTGCTCCCATGCTGAAATGCTCCCATCCAGACCACACTGGAATGCTCGAGTTGTCCCTACCACCCACCCGATGGAAAGTCCCATCACCCTTTACTACTGTGACTTGTTGGACTGTGTGGAGTCCTTATTCAACCATCCTCTCTTCATGCAATTGATGGACTACTCACCTTTCTGCCTGTTCACTACTGCTGAGCACATTGCGAGAGTATTCATGGAGTGGATGAGTAGTGATGGTGCATGGGATTTGCAGGTATGAACTATTCTTGCTCTTGAATGCAAATATGTAACATGTTTACCTCCAAGTTGAAGTTTCCCGAAGGTAGTATGTTGTGCAGCATTATTCTGTCATCAGACAAGACACATATCACAAATATGTGTGGCAGGAAAGTTTCCCATCCCCTCCTGATCAGTCTCACAAATATTCATATGGACATCAGGAACAAGGGGTCATGACATGCATTCCTACTCCTAGCACTAATGCCAATCCCCACATTTACACATCCTGCTACCTGAATATGCTCTGTTCTCGAGATGTGGCTCTTCCATCACTGTCTAGACATTGTCCTCGAACCCTTGAAACAGGCTGCTTGTTTTGGCAGGATGATGTCAGACCCCACAGGCAATCTACATTATTGCTTCACCCCATTGGTCTCATCCATCATTGACACACCAGAGGCATGCATACGAGGATGCACCTCACTGGTAACCACTGCCATGTATAAGGACTTTGGAGATTCAGATCATCGTCCACCATGTACCACTGCCCTTACCCTCATCCAACTCCAGTCTATCAAATGTAACATAGATGAAGTTGAATGGTACTTTGCCACATGCAAGGACTTCCAACTCAGTGATGTATCCCACCCTTTTTGGCATGACTGGCTATATGCTGATCCCTCTCAGTTTCCCACTCCAGAAGCTCTGAATTACTGGCATTGCCAGTTTTGGGACCATGATATGCAATGGTGCAAGCACATGCTGGGGGCTGGGGAGCTGGACTTCCAGTTCTCTGTGTTGCCTCCAATCGCTGGCTTTCATCACTTCAATCAAGGTGTGATGAAATTGAAGCAGGTTGGTGGGTGTACACAAAGAGATGTGCAGCAATACATCATAGTTGTTATCGCTGGATTACCTCAAGTGGATGTAGTTATAGCCATTCGGGCTCTGATGGAATTCCAATACCTTGCCCAAGCTCCTGCCATCACTTTGCAAATGCATGATCATATTTCAGCTGCTCTCAAGACCTTCCATGACCACAAGCATGGCATAATTGATGCTGGACTATGTTGTGGCCAGACCACTGGGGCTGCCCTCGACCACTGGGAGATCCCAAAGCTAGAGTTCATGCAGAGTGTTGCACCAAGCATCCACCAGGCCAGCATTGTTATACAATGGTCAGCTGACACTACCGAGCATTGTCAAAGATCCAGTGACCACAACCAACAACCAGAATTATGACTCCCAGATCTGCCACACCCTTGATCATGATGAAAAGTGCCACCTCTTCAACACTGCTATCTCACTGTCTGAGTGAACTGACACTCATGATAGCCTTGCAGGGGACGATTACTGACACATGCAGTCATAGTGATCTGAACATGGCAGACAGTGCAGGTGACAATGCAAGTGGCAATATTTTACAGGATCTATGGTCATCTGACCATCAGGAAAAACCAACAGTGCCATTTATCACTATTTATGGCAATCTATCACAATTTAGCACCTCAGATGCAAGAGTGGTAACTATTGTGCTTATGGCACCACAACCATCCCCCCTTATCTATATTGACATATAGACACTAATATTCAAAATTCACCATAAATAGCGAAATAGTGCAATAAAGATAGTGCAATTAATGACCCACAATGTGGTTATGCCACTCATGCTTTATATGCTCTTAAAGCCATATATAGTGAAAAATAGGTATTAGGACATTCTTAGTTTCTCATTGCCAGTTCTTGGTGAATAAATGTCACAAATGGCAATAACATTGGTACAACAGTACTATGCCAACATTAATGCAACACGAGGGACTAGTTGACACAGACAGTTGAACAATGCGACTCAATTCAAGCTATGGCACCGTCAAGCTCCATTTTGGCAGCTTCTTCCAGCCCAGAGAAGTCAAACACTGGTGGAGACACCTTCTTATGGAAATCCAGACATGCATGCTACAAACATCTGGCATCTTACTACTTTAGGCATATGATATTGGCTGAGACCCAAATCACCTTTATGCCAATATCTCAAGGTCACATGGCCAATGACAATAGTTTGAACACCTAAGGCAACATGGCACAAGGACCAGACATCAAGTAGTCAGATATCAAACTCATATGTACTGAACCATATTAATGAACACACATGACCAAGTAGATACAGGTAGCATGTGATCATAGTTTTATCTAAGTATGATATGAATGTTGACCTACCAGCAGTAACAAATCTAGCTTTGCTAACAGACATACCCTGGCCAGCAAGAAACTGAGTGGAGGGCTAAGGCTCCTGAACCTACAGACAAACTCACTAGACTGAACTGTGGGCACTCTATCGAATTTGCACCAAAAATGTGTCTCAGACAGGATCAGAGTCTCCTGACGAGTGGTGAGTGGTGAGACAATTCTCAATGTACCTGGTCCACTGCCTGATGCACAAATTGAATGTCCTATACTACAGGACAAACTGCCAGTGCAGATCCAGAGTGCTGCAAGCACAGAACTCCAGTTACCATGCATATGGGGGCACTGCAAGTCATGACAGGGCAAATCGCTGCTCTCTACACAAAATCACAAGCATGAATGACATGGCACACTCACAGTACCACAGGACTTACCATGTATGGTACCATGGCTAGAGGAACTTGACAGATGGTATAGTAACACAACAAGCAGCACTGCCATCTGCTTGCACAGAGCAGAGAAGAGGCTGCTGGCTAGCAGTGGGGATTGGTACACTGGGCGTAAGATGAAGCAGCTGAACAGCTTACCTGTGCTACCCAAGCCACATCAGAGCTACGTCGAGCACCTTCCTTGACTCTACATGGTCACCTGTTGACATGGAAGACTTAAAACAAATGCTGAAATGGTCAGTAACGTTGGTACAAGGTGAGATGGTTGCCATGCCAATGGAGCGCCCATGTGGCCACTGTGCCCACTCATGACACCATCTGGAATGCCATACTGGAAAGCATGGCCACCCAATTGTGACACAAAGCGAAACATGCCATTACCGGCTGACAGCGATGGTCAGCACACTGAACAAGAGGTGAAACAGCCAAACAATGTATCTGTGCCACTTAAACCACCTCGAACCAGCATCATGCATGTAGGAAGGACCTTTACAGTCACCCATCGATGGGGAAGAGTGAAAATGAGTGCTGAAATCATCAGCAACCTTCATAGGAGGCAAAGCACCCACTGTGCCCATGTGGCACCCATGCAGCCATGGAAACTCCTCCCAACACCTTCTGAACCATACAGAAACATTGCGGGGGGGTCCCACATAGTAAGCATTCACTACAACGAGGTCAGCGACACTGGAAACGTCCAAATGAGAGGGTATCCGTACCCTGGTGAGCCCACACAAGGTTGTGCTACCCATCTCACAGACCCAGGAAACACCAGAAACCCCCATGGGGTCTTCCCGACACTCATCAGCAGCAGGGGGTGCCTACCAGATGAACTCGGAGCAATGGCGATCCTTCTGGCAGTCAAAATGGTAGCCTTATGATCACAGCACAAGGCAGGAGCATGCACAGTACAATGCATTTCCGAAACGGGAAGTTGTCACAATGCGGCATCCAAATATGACCAAACAATACTCGTTACACACATGGACTCGAAGCTCAAGTTACACTTGTTTATTGAATTATTTTGGGTATACATTCATTTGAGTTATATTTCTGCATTTCTACTTATCACACAGTGGAGCTTCAGGGGGTGTGTTGGAGATTGAATCACCACAGTGTGATGTATATTCTGGTGCGAGTATTTGGTTGATTACATAAGCACTTAGAGCACACTTAGTAGTACATTTTGGTACTGTTCCCTCAGTAGTTGAGTCACTACTGAAGGTAAGCACATACATTCCTTACAGTAGAGTACTTACTGATACCTTGTAGCTGCCTACAGGTATATTTAATATAACAGTAGTTGAGTCACTACTAAGGCTGCCTACAGCCCTTTTCTACTGTCATTGGTTAAGATATATTGGCACAAGGTGATTGGGGTCTCAGTCAAAGTCCATTGCCTAAAGAGGTTTATGTCTGAAGCAAATTTCCTAAAGTAGTAAGTCTATGGGCAAAATGCTCAAAAAGTTTGTAGCATGTGTGTCTGGCTTTCCATACCTTCTGCACTGGGTGAACCCTGCAGAAGGAAGTCGTCATCAACTAGTTCATGATACAGCAATGTCTCACATTACCCCATGCCCTGCTGAATGCTTTCTTGTACCATTTGGAGGTACATGGGACTCCTCATCTTGAATTCTGCCAGCATCTTCATGTAATGGTTCCACCTGGTATATGATATGGTTGTAATTTACACCCAATCATCACAGAGTAATCACTCACCTCCCATGATAGACATTTTCAATGAAGTCTATCATACCCCCTGAGAATAAGCCAGTGAGAACACATTCAACCTGAGAGCCACCATTAGTAGTAGCACACCATTTGATGTAAAGTATAGCTTCCAAATGAATGACATACTGCTGTAGCTACAAGGGCCAACATGGTGGCTGGAGCATTGAGATATGGATTAGTTGCAGGGTCTGAGCCAAGGTGCCTTCCCTCTCCCTTTGGTCCCCACCACTGCATCTTAATGAGCCATAAGAAAATGGGATTCTTCCAGGGCTTGGATTCATCACAAGTCATCGACTACACCCATTTGAGTAACACTGTTAGAAGAGCAACTGACAACTTACTTTTGTGTTGATCCCACTGTGGATCAATTTACCTTGCTGGATGAGCCATTTGAGCACATCAAAGAGTGCATTCCCCTTCAGTGATTCCCCTTGCAGGCCATAAGTGGTGGGGACAGCCAATCTAGCTTTTGCAATGAGCTCCCCTCTTACTTGAGTAGCTGCCCCCCAAATCTAATACAATGATCAGTTATCAATCTGTGTCAAAAAGTAAATGCACATAATCTAGTAGCCTCTCCTTTGTGTTTTGCTCCTTTTCTACCTCTGCCAGGACTTGTTCCAACCCAGGTTCTTTGACTGCACTCTCCTGAACAAGCTTCCAACAAAGCTCATCCTTGTCAACAGGAAATGGAAAAGCCTCTATGGTAGCAACATGCTGGCAGAGACAATGATGTCCAAGCTTTGCAAGATGGTGAATGTTGGTGCTTTCGAAACTGGCTAGGCTGGTCTTGCCAAGTTTTGAGCCATGGGGATGGCATGAAGAAGGCCTTCCACCTTGTTCATGCTTGACCTGTAGAGAAAACTGGTGAGTGAGATCTTTACATGGGTGAGACTCCCACCTCCTTGTCAAGATAAGTCGCCTTTGCCTTCGATGGACATCAGTAGTAGAACAATTATTGAACTGGTGAAATGGTGCACCTTGTCATCAAGCTCTGTTACCTAGACCGCTGCTTGCCCTTATTATCCACATGGAAATTAACAACTATCTGTGGGTAATAAGCTGGATGTCAGCACTCTGGGTCAATTCATGTGTTCTTACCTCATCATCCAGGTCAGCGGGTTCTTTGTTTGCACTGTCTGGGTTGTCCTCAATGTATTTGTCATCATCATCATCATCATTGTTGTCTTCATGAACCTTGTCTCTACTCTCCTCTTGATCAACATTGCCACACTCATCTGACTGAGGCATGTTATCATTGTCCTCCAGTTCATCCACTTTGTCTTCCTGCTCCAACTCATCCACATCAACTTCATGGTCACTCAACTCTAAATCTTTATCTGGCGAATCATGTTGAAAGCATAGTGTCTGCTTGGGGACCTTCTTTGGTGGTTGGGCCTCCTGTTGTGAGGACTCACTGTCCATCAAAGCCAATGCCCTCTTTCTACTTGCTGCAGCACTGATTTAGTAGTCAAGTGGAGTAACAATGTTGGATAGAGAGATACCTTCTTTCTGAGATTCATCCTTCGATTTGACAGTTTTCTTGGACCTCCCAGTGGCTACATGTTTGTTGCTCACTGAAAAGTCAAAGATGTGACAGTCATGGATGCAACAACTAGCATACCTTCATCCTGACTTTTGTCCCTGTTGGATCCATGGATACCTCTCTTTGGCTGCAAAGACTTTGGGGTACATTCCTTGGCCATGGTGAGAGAATTGAGAGTCATTCCTATGTACAATGTAGCAGATCAGAGCAGATCACACACCTGATTGTTTCCCTTCATGCTCCAAGACCTCCTGACTGGACTTCTGGGCAATACTGTCACAGATTTTTTTCCAGTTGAGGATTTATTGTTGTTTCTTGATGGACACATGGATGAAAGAGGAGGGATGAAGAATCAGTGCAAAGATGGCTACAAAAGTGCAAAATTGCAAACACATTTACACTTTGCGGTTTGTTTGTCATTATTTGGCATCAAGCAAGGCTTGAAATCTAAGTGTCAATACTATTATTATTGGTGTTCAATTCTACCTACCACCTAGTGTAGTTGATTGAAAAATTGGTTGACCATGACCACACATTACAGGCATTGGTACAGAATGAGTTGTGCAATGCCAAACTACCATTCTAAGCAGTTATATCTCAGCATTACTGGATTGGTGATACTAATCAGTGACAGTCCACTCACCTCATCTACACCTTGCTCTGATTAGCATACTCCTTCCAGAATTTGATGACTGCACATGGCATGTCCATTGGTGCATTTGATGGCTGCTCACAGATAACTATCAGTTATTGTTGATCCTCCAATATTTCTCCAAACATGCAGTTGCAATTACCTTTTTTGGTACAGATTTCTCAAGCTCAGCTGGGCTTGTACACAATATATTATCGATATCCTGTGCGGCATCAGTGTCTTGCTGATTTTGATTTCTAGCTTGTGGAACTTGTCATGTCTGTAGACCCTCTGAGGCAGAAACTCTGCTTGTCTGCAAGTGTCTTTACCTTTTTATTATCTTCCTATTTGTTGACACTTTGTCTGTTACCCAGCTGGCATCTTTTCTTTCTGGTACAGCAAGTGTGGAGACCCAACACAAAGAGCTAAAGTTCCATCTATGGTGTGAGGTGATGCCTGTGCTCGAGCCACCTCTGGGTGAGGTTACAAAATGGATATGGGAAGGGCTTCCAGCCACATTTACTGTCTGTTATTGATTGGATTGTTGAGAGACTTAAAGAAGATGGAGTATATTCCCATGAACCTGGATCTGGGGATGCATGGACTGGAGCCAATTTCTATGCCAAAGAGGTGCCAAAGGATCAAGAGGTAATACAGGCAGGGAATGTTGCCTTGCTAAACAGTCTGGCAGAAATGGTGAGGTGCCTTTCTATGTTGTCATTTATGGACAATAACCATGTTTTCTTGACACAAGGCTTTATTGATAGCAAAGGCCAAGTTTCCAGAAGATCCAGAGTTGTGACAAGCTCGCATGTTGTACAAATGGGTTGCCTTTCCCAACACCCTTATCAAATTGTTATGAAAACCAGATATTTTGCTCGTCCTGGTTTTCAAGGCTGACAAGGTGGTGAAGGATTTCCTTTTCCAGGATATTGCTACTTCCTGTGAAGTCAAATACACCAACAAATCTGCACTTCATTACCATGCAAGTTTGCAATAAGTTTAGAACTCAATTGCTAACTAATAGACCTTAGGAATGTTTAGTTCTCGTGCCAACAGTCCTGAACTGATAGAAGTCAATGCACATACATACCTGACCTCAAGGTGAGGCCACTGAGGTGTACCCCTTCCCACTCAAACTCCCTGATCAAATGTGCTGATTCCCAAATCCAAAGCATCAACAGCTACACCCCAGCTTGGTATTCACAGCTGCCCCAAACTCAGACAATGAGGTCCTAGAAATTCTTGTAGCAGTCAGGGCACACTATGGCAGAGATAGTTCATGTTGATGGTAGATATGCACTAAAAGAGAAGTTGGGGACTGGTTCATATGGTCAGTGAAGAGCTGTTGAATTCTTGAGTTAGGGTTGGCCTCACATCAACTTCCATACTTGACAATTTCAAAGTGGCTAGTCAGCATGACTTATAATGATTTCAGTTCTGAGGTCAGAATTCCCACTGCCTCCTGCCTCCAAAGTGGCAAGTCACCAAGTCCCACTCACACAGCATCAGTCACAGTCTGTGTACTGTTCTCCTCTTTTTCTTGCCCAGAGTTTTACAAACCATTCTAGTTTATTTTTTGTGGCATTTGAAATAAATGCACCATAAGACATGTAGTCCCACATGAGGTGGCTGTGGGAACTGCAAAACGTTTCAAAGAAAGGTTCTCCCTGAAAACTCCCTGGCATGATATCTACACTGGAATCACCAAGGCCTCAATACTTGGTCTCAGCTGGCTTTCACTTACCTACTGGTCTGACATCTGTGAAGAAGTCATCTCCAACTCAGTCCTTCTTGCCTCCATCTCCCTGTCAGACACCTGCTCTGCAGCCCACTTCATTACATGAAACATGCAATAATGGCACAAGGGTCCCTACTCTGGCTGCAACTAGACCAAGCTCGTTTCCTCACTCTTCTCTATGTGATGCCAGTGATGTTAACAGGGTTAAATGATCTGAGGTGCATGCTGCACCCAAAGATGCTTCTACCCATGTGAATGTGGTGTTCCCTGATCATAACTCTTGGATTATTTCACAAGCTATATCACCCAGTATGTTTATGTCAATTTCAGAGTGGCTTAAACTTACTCCAGCCAAGAATTATTCAAGGACATTTTGAAGGACTTTGGTTTGTGAGGCAGTGATGATGACCCAGCTGCTGACATCCAGGCAAGGGCTGAATTTGTGTGTGAGTTTTCACAGCTAACATATCCACTGCCAAACAGGTGTTTGAACACGTCAATGCTCAAGTATTCGGGGCACTCGCACAGGCAGTGGAAGAGTGGCCTCTCCTACAGAAGAAACCAAAGTTAGAAATTTTGTGACTGTTGCAACATGACATGTGACCTATTGACTGTCAGGTTGTCTCACAACCCCACAAATGGTGTCTTGTTTGTGGAGATGCTGAGAGCTGCACACAAGTTTTCCATTTCTGATTTTAGCCAGGCTGTGCTGTGCATGCTGGACTGACTTCCAATCGACAGAAGGCTTCTTCACACCAGGTTACAAGCAAACATCAGCATGCAATTGCCACTCACTGGGTTCTCTGTGACCCCTGATCTTGCCCTTGTCACAAACCCTGTCATGAGAGGACCTAGTGTCTTCCTTGCCATAGTCAAGTGTGCCTTCAGCCAGGATCGTGATGACTTGATGAAGAAGGTTCGGTGTGAGGTTGAGGGCTGGCTGCAAATCACTCTTGTCATCGTGATCCTCATTTCGGAGAATTGTCCCTACTGCTCCCCAAAGGAGGGGACCCAGACCTGGTCATTCTTTTCTCAACTCGACATATCTTTCTCCAAAGAAAATTTCCTCACCCTCCCTCAATCTATCAAGACATGTGCTGTGAAGCTCAATGAACCCACCTCGACCTCTGGCTCCTGTTCCATCAACAAACCTGATTCCTCCTCACCACTTGATCCATCTATCTCCACCAAGCAGTCTGAAGCTGAGACCAATATTGATTCAGAAGCTGAACTTGAACCTCAGCCCATAGAAATCAAACCCATCATGGTCGCTGGTCACATGTGGTGCAATATCAGAGATGTTCAGTATCATGTATGGACTAAGGAGGACAGGGCCCAGAGGATCGATCTTGACGATAGTAAGAGGGTAGTTGGCATAAGTGACTTTTTACATTGGTTTATGACTTGCTGACAGGATGTTTTTTCAAGTTCATATATCCCCACATCAAAATGGGAGAGGCAGAACAGGCAATTAGAAAAGGATTAAGTGCAGTGAAGAAGGGTATCAGCGAACTCCTGAGCATCTCCGCATCCAAGTCTGTGGTGTGTAGGCTACAGGCAGCTGATCTCGGAGTTGACTTCAATTGGAGGGTAATCCAAGCTGGGGTCATGGCTTCATCTCAGGTGACTGCTTGGTCACATTACCAAGACTGGTATTTCAACACATTCCATGGAACCAAGTGTGCTTGCTTGGATGATGATGAATATCAGCCCATGGAGAGTGAGGTTTCTAGCACATCCTCTGAGCCATGAAACACCCCTCTGTGCTCAGCTGCTTGTCACAAGTTGGTTCATAGGTAAACTCCTTTTATAAATGTCTGAATTCATAGCTCTCTTCATGTGTTTCCAGAACTTATTTGTACATTTCTTCGATGTTATCCCTTGGTCCTCTGCATGCCAAATTTGTCAAGTATTCAATCACTTTCCTATCACTTTCCCAACTAAGGATGGCATGAGTTCTGCCTCATGTTTGGTTGCAACCAGCAATGTGATGCTATAAGTACCAAACATTTATTCTCCCCTCCATCAGCTCATACCTTCTTCCTTCCTTACCCATGGCAAGAGGTCAGTGTCAGTGTCAACGAACATCTCGCACTGCACAGCCTAGTGCAGAGACCCAGGCTCCTGAGGGCAGGGGTCATCCCACTCATGCTCACTGCTTGCCACAGCATTATCATGATAATGACTCTGAGGAGTTCATTGACATCGAGCAAGAGCTTGGTATCAATGTTGATGATGAGAACCATGAGAGGCAAGAGAATGTCCAACCTCAAGCTACTGCCACCCACATGGCCAGTACTGACCCTCTAGAGACTGGAAACTCATGTCAAGGCCAGTCAAGGAGGAATATTGCCCATGACATCAATTACTTTTTTTGGGAGGAAGTTCAGGAGGAAGAAAGTCTATCTCTCTGTAACATCTGCAAGTAAGTTTTGTTCAAACTATTCTATGTTTGTGACACTAATATAGGGCAACATAGCTACTTGTACTCTGCAAAGTCTTCAACTACAATGCATCACGGTCACCTTGACTCCCAACATCTGCTGGTGAATCTCGATAAGATTGAAGAAAACAATTGGCCTGTGCAGTCTAAGTATCTCATGGCCACTTTCGAGAGAGGGTATACTTTCAACACACTTCAAGAAGCACTTAATCACCCTGGTGCAAAAATCAGCCATTTGCTGCCTCCACCTCCACCTGGGGTGGACAATAGGGTCCCTGTTGGAAAGCTACCTAAAGGAGACCCTAGTGTTGATGTGCCCAAGTTCTCCATTCAGGGTCTGTGTGAGTTCTTGGTTGATTTCATTGTCTCTGATGACCAGGTGAGGTATCTTTAATCCATTTGGCACTTCGCTGACACAATATCATTGGTGAATCAGGCAATATATGTAATGGAATGTCCACAATTTCACTGGCTAATTCTTAATCTTCATCACAATTTGCAGGATACTGATATTCCTCATCATACTAAGACCTGCAAGCTTGTCCTCCAGCATTGGCAAGAACATTTTATGCAGCTCAGAGTGGAGCTGAAGGTGTGTGAATCGTTACTTTGCTGTTGCAGTGTTATTTACTTTGCAGAGAGCCATTGGAGCGATTTCCTTCACTGCAGACATATGGTCTGCTAATAAGGTTGATTCCTACCTTGTGATGACGACACACTGGATTGGACATGAGTCAGGGAGTGTGCAATCATCTTCTGGTCAGCTCGCAATCAAGGCTGCACTGATTGCATTTCACTGTCTTCCTACCTCACACACAGGTGAGGAAATTGCAAAGGCCATCCTTCACCTCATCGATTGTGCTGAAATCCCAGTAGAGAAGGTACATGTTTGACTCATTTGGCATACTGTTACTAAGCTTCAAGTAGATCAGTCATTTCACTATGGACAATGCTACTAATAATGATACTACCATGGCAGCATTCACACAGACCTTACAGGAAGAGTGTGAGTTTGACTTTGATCCTGTCGCATGCTGCATCTGTTGTTTTCCTCATACCATCAATATTTGCATACAACATGTTATTAATGGCTATACATATGCAGACTTTTCCAGCCTTCCCCAGACATGGGGAAATTCACCAAGGATTTTGAAGAGCATGGAATACATTATGGCAATCCAAGAGGACCCTATCCACTGTGGACAGGAGACTGTACAATGTGTCTGTAGCTCAGGTCAGTGCCGGCAAAACTTCCAACAGAAAATTGAATCTGGGAATGCCAATCAGTCATTTATGCACAGTGGCATCCCCTCCCCTCTCCCTGTTGTCCAGCTTCTACATGATGTTGGGACTCATTGGGACTCAACCTACTACATGATCAACCACCTTCATACATTATGCCAGGTTCATGATCATCAGGAAAAACTGACAGTACCATTATTCACTCTTTTTCACTATATATTGCAATATTCCACTATTTATCACTAAAGATGCTATAGGGACAACTATGGCATCTATGGCACCCCAACCATCCCCCCTTAAATATAGTGATATATAGACACATATAGACACATATAGCAAAAAAAGATGATAAAAAGCAAAATAAAGCCACAATGTTGTCAACCCAAGCTTGCCTTGTCAACTTGGAACATGCTTCCTGGGACATCACAGAAAATAACATTTTGTTATACCTAGAACCCCTGTGCACTTAGACCTGGGATGAGAGTGGCTGGGCTAGAGATGGCTCTGATACTTTTCTTGAGGCTGGTCCCTGACAGCAGTCTCACATCACAGCTAGCTGAAAAATGCAATCATTCACGACTGCAACCCCACACCATTACAATGACAGGCTTGGCAAGTGTGATGGGTGGCACCATGGTGATATCCTCCAACAGTAATCATTGCTGTCCCCCTTCCCACCAGTGTTGCCCAGTCCACCCTCCCAAGTCCCACCACCAAACCACTGCAGATGGCTCTTTGCACCCTGGGCACTTGTCATCCCACCCTTCAGTTGACTCACAGTGGCTTCTGGTTTTGGCATCTCCCATATCCTCAGAAGAAGATGCTCGATCAGTGGCACCAATGCCCTCAGCCCAATTCCCATCCCCCAATCATTGCACCTCCTACTACCACAACATCCACCACTGATGCCAGCCTGTCCCACATGCCCCAGGTCAAACATGGCCTTTCAACCACTCCATCTGGTAACCTTTTCCCAACCTACTACCTCAACTCCCATTGCACCCTTCACTTTGAGCCCAGAAATATTCTAGATGAAGCCTTGGTATCATGGATGAAAAACTTTCTGTTTTCCAAACAAATCTCTACATGGGCATGAGAGACAACTTTAGATTTACAGCAGTTTTCAAAAGTCTGTGGAAAACTCAAAATCAGTTTTGTGCTCTGGGGGTGGACCCCAGAAGCAGCCCTAGACAGATTTAGTACTTAGTGATTTAGCTAATACTTACTGTGCATGGAACACCACAATGGTGTGCTGGAGGGGTAGGGTGTTAGGTGACTCAATGACTGGGGGAGGCTGGGATCCAGGGAGGGTATATGTTGGCTGGAGGAGGTTGGGGGTGCATTGTGTGCATGGGAGTGGGGGAGGGAGTGCATTGCATGTGTGGGGGAGGGGGAAGGAGTGTGTTGTGTGCATGGGGGAGGGGGAAGGGGTTACATGCACACAACACACCCCCAACCTCCTCCAGCCAACATATACCCTCCCTGGATCCCAGCCTCCCCCAGTCATTTTCTGGGGTCCACCCCCAGAGCACAAAACTGATTTTTGAGTTTTCCACAGACTTTTGAAAACCACTGTAATCCACAAGCAACAGGTCAAGGCACCTGTGAACCCAGCCATCAACAGTTCAACCCACTTCCTCTGAACAGACCTTTCCCAGTTCAAGACAAGTCCATACTACAGTGAGTGAAAAAACCCTTGCAATGTTTGGCTGTTTTGGACTAATTCCAGTGTAGCACCATGAGGCGTGGGAATCCTGCTTAGCTTTGGTGAGATAGTTGGTAGCATGGACTCTTGGCTACAAAATGGTCCCAGGGTCATGTGATTTGGTCCAGTAGCTATTGAGATATGTCAATTATAAAACAGCTATATCATTGCAAGGGTTTTTTCACTTTTGAAAAGTGGGGGGTATTTGGGGGATATCAGTACTTGGTATAGCCTCCTTTTGCTTTAAGCACTGCCTCAACCCTCCTAGGCATGCTTTCAATCAACTTCTGACACTCCTCAGCTGGTATATTGTTCCACTCCACCTGAGTCCTCTCCCACAACTCCAGTATTCCCTTGGGGGGTGTTCATACTCTGCAAGCCTCCTCTTGAGGTAACCCCAGGCATGTTCTATGGGGTTAAGGTCAGGGGACTGTGCAGGCCATACCATGGTCCTAAAATCCTGCTCCTCTAGCCATTCCTTGACCTGTTTGCAGGTGTGCTTGGGGTCATTGTCCTGCTAGAAGATGATGTCAGGAGGATGGAGACCATAATACTCAAGGGAATCTTGAAGTTCATCCTTCAAAATTTGAAGGTATAGGTCCCCATCCATCCTACCATCAATCTTGGTGGCATATCCAACACCCTCCCAAGTCATACAGCCCCATATCATGAGAGAACCTCCTCCAAACTTCAGTGTCCCCTCTACTAGCCTATCATTCAGCTTCTCCCCTGGCTTTTTCCACACCCATTTGTGCCCATCTGACCCCAGGTGATTTATTTTGGTCTCATCAGACCATACCACCCTCTTCCAGTCCTCCAAAGTCCAATCTTTGTGAGCATAGGCAAAGTCTAACCTTGCCTTGTGATGCTTGGCAGAGAGGATAGGTTGTTTTTACTTTACCACAGCCTTTATACCAGTCTTTTTTAGGTGCTGATGGACATTATTTGGATGCAGGGGTTGGTTGATAATGTTGGAGAGGGTTTTGGTCACCTGCACAGCATTTTCTGCCTTCTGAGTTGAGATAAGGTGGATAGCATGGCAGACATTGGCAGGGGAGAGCTTGGGTGGATGACCTCCAGTGGACTTTTGGAGGTTGGAATGCTCCTTGGAACAAAGCCTAGAGATGGTAGAAAGATGTACACCAGTACTAGAGGCAATAGAGGAAGCAGAGTGACCAGAATCAAGCATAGTCAGGATAGTACTCTTTTGGGTAGCAGAGAGAGATCTCATGGTGGTAGAGGTTGGGAATAAAGAAGCATGTGAACTTATTCAAACTCAGACATAATGTTTATATGTGTAACTTTGTTTGTAGGACCAAACAACCACAATTATCCCTTCATTTGACTCAGATCCTACTGCTCAGCCAAAAGTGAAAAAACCCTTGCAATGATATAGCTGTTTTATAATTGACATATCTCAATGACCACTGGACCAAATCACATGACCCTGGAACCATTTTGTAGCCAAGGGTCCATGCTACCAACTATCTCACCAAAGCTAAGCAGGATTCCCACGCCTCATGGTGCTACACTGGAATCAGTCCAAAACAGCCAAACATTGCAAGGGTTTTTTCACTCACTGTACCTCCATGTTCTATCACATATCATGACTCAACCTGTCAGTGACCTTATGTATCACTGAATTTTCCTGCCTGGGAGAGCTTCTTGTAGCCTTCCTTGATTATGTCATTGGTGAGTAAGATTTTTTTTCATTGGTCCTCAGTAACTGCTGATCAATTCATGTATTCATAGCTCAAAAGAGTGTGGTCAAGGTCACTCACGTTCTGCACCATGATATTAGCCTATTTAACCTCTTCCTCACCCCTGTACCTCAAAGAAGTGATCATAAAGGATTCATGGAGGTGGCTGGTCTGCCTGCAGAAGCACAGTTTGAGTTGTGCAAACAAATTGCAAAACTCCAGCAGTGAGGTGTACTCAGAGATTGGGGCTATGCAGTTCCAATGGCAGAGCATACTGCTACTCACTTGGTGCTGCCCAGTTTTCTGGTGCCACCGATCCTCCCACATCACCAATTGAAATGTCATCTCAAACAACAAATGAACCCACCAACTGTGTCTATGTTATTCCTGTGTCTTTGGAGAGTGCCAAGCCCTGTTTGATGTCTGTTGCAGACCTGACCATGGACCATAATATTGTCCTCAACATGGGCCCTCAGTCTGAGACAGAGAGTGACTTACACCAGATGATTGATATGTCACCTCTTCACCACATGGTATGTCCAACTTTCCTTCTACACTAAACAACTCAAAACAGATCAAACTTTGTTAGGGAACTTGGTCATGGATGTCAGCAGAACTTGTCATGACAGGTGCTGGGCAGCCAGTGGTACATGACCTGCTCCATGATCTTGAGTCACTCTTCTATGTTCTTGTCAGTATATGCATCCTTCTCAACAGTCCCTCCAAACCGAAATGTGACAAGGACCTTGCACAGTGTTTTGACAAGTATTTCAACACTTTTGAGCTGAGTGTGTTCAGGACAATCACCATCCAGTCAGATATCACATGGAAGCCATTCATCATGCACCATATCTCAGAATATTTTGAACCTGTCATCCACCTTCTGACCTGTTTGCATGATGCTATCATCATACCCCTATTCTTTGACAACCACAGAAATATCCACCACAGGCAGCCTTTTACCCATGATTTATTCATTGCGAACATCATTGACATGCTCTCACATCTTGGCCTGGACACCTCCATACCCATGGGTCAGGAAAATAGCAGCAATAGTGACTATTCTACCCTGGACGTGAAGGTTGAAGATGAACTGGCACTGGCTGGTGTAGCAAAGGAAGTAAATCCCCCTTTAGATTCCACAGATGTGTTTGGATTTTCTCCCCCAAACTTAATGCCTCTTCCCCCCATGTTGCATAGACCCACTCATCACTGGCCTTCTGCAGGTTCAGGCTTTTATAGTGTGGGCTCCAGCCTCGCTCTTTGTGACCCAGCTGGGGAGGAGTCAGACCATGCATTTCTGCATAAGCACTGGCATTCATCTTCTCATGGTGAATTTTCAACACACCATGCTTCAAGCTCATCATCCTGTGGCACCCAGTCAAACTCCATTCTTCATGATCGAAGAGGACACAGCACTGGCTCTCTACTCTGATGGGGAGTGCATAATGTGGGGCACAAGTAGCTGTTTGATTATATGCCATTCCATAATGCACTGTACTATCCTCAGACTTTAATGCTATCTACTCATCCTTCTATCATCATAGTGGTTAGTGCCCTGCACATGATTGAGGTCACAAGTGAAGGATTTAAGTGAATATCAAGATATTGCAATCCTGCATTTGACACTCACAACCAAACCTGAGGCGGCAATTCTGTTTGATTTTCAACTCATCTGCAAATGGCAATAATCACTGTTGACTCATATACACAAAAGAAAGTATGTGAGCTGGTAGGAGAATGTAAGTAGATCAATATGTAATGAACTTGTACATCTAAATAATATATTGCTTCAGATCTACATTAAAGCAATGTTTCCATGAAATACATGTAAGCATTGCTTGTATATGTGTTTGACAAGAATATGTTACTGAGTTTGCCATGAATTTGCCACGAGGCATTCTAATACTTAAGTATGTGGCATGTGCTTCTATTTTTTTGTTGGGTTTCCCTGACATTTCAGCTCAACTGCAATGCCCCCCAAGTGCAAGCACAACAGCAAAGCCACTGCCAACTCTCAGCCTATCACTGCAGATAATGTGGGCGATACAGTCGAGTCATCCCATGCAAAGCAATTGAGAGCTGATCAGCTCTTTGACTCGGAACCTGTGCCTCCAACTGGTGAGTTCTATACATTATATTCTTGTCATTTTGACCATATCTTGCAGATCCGGTGTAGGGAAAGTATCCTCCCTACCAGGATATTTCATTTATTTCATTGTTTTTACTTACTGATTTGTTTTCTTTTATCTTTTCTTGTTTTTTTACTTAGTGTTTGCACGCATTGTGGCTTATGTAAGCCCGCACGAGTACTTCGAGCATACTGTACATACTTAGAATAATAACAGATGAGTTACCCCAGACAAGAAGCTGGAAATAAGACGAAAGAAGACTCGGAATATTACTTCCCCATCCCCAGACAGTCCCTAGACATTATCACAGCCTTTATTTGGGTTTCTGGGCGCATTTTTTGGTCTTTTCCCTGTACTCTTTGACCCTCCACCAGGCAACACCAGCCTCCTGGGATGAATTCACCACTCTTCCCCCACTAGGAGACTTTGGCCTATATCCCAAGGTCCTTTCAAATCAATCTCTACACCAGAACCCAATGCCCCTCAACCAAGGTGCTCTTCCCACTGTGGAAAAGGTAGTGGGGGCCAACTTCAGCAGCTCCTCAATCTTGAGCATGTGCAAACTGCAGAACACTTACAATTGTCGACCTGAAACCTTGACATGGCAACACAGGGGCAAGCAGTCAACCCTATGGCTCCTGGTTACAGTGATGATGACAACAAAAGCCAAATGCTGCCATGGGCACCAAAATTGACAGCAGACTTTCAATCTCAGCCAATGTTCATGCCATCTCAGCCTGGCCAACCATTCGGTTTCAGAATTCCTTCTCGGTCTATGGCTAATTCTATGAGTGGAATGCATTCCATCAAGTCACACAGCTCTTCTCTGTCCTCCCACAGGTCATTGGTGTTTTTGTCTGCCACATTGTACCAAGGTTCTTCAGTGCTGACTTCTCACACCCCACCAGAATGTGGGTCCAATAGCACCTGTGGAACATGAGGTGATGTGGAAGATTCCCAGCCTGCTCCTCAAAGATGGCTATCTCAACTCCACATGCTTGCAACAGGTTATACTGCAGATGCCCCTCCACATAATTCCCACATCCATGCCCCCTATGATCAGCCCTCTTCTGGTATGCTCAGCCAAGATCAATGCACAGCTCGTGACAAGGACACCCCTTCTCCCTGCATATGACCTACGAAGTTAGCTCGAACCTGGTCCTTCTTGCAGCTCCCTTCAGTCATATCAAGTTCCCACTCCATGTTAGCAGGGCATGATGAAGACGGAATAGGCTGAGCCAGAGATGACCTGGTGGTTGATGAAGTGTCTCCAAGCAAAGACAATCATTTTGCCAAGTCAGTTGTATGTAGTGAAGGTGAGTCCCATCACTGTCATACTCAGGAACCACAACAATTTGGGCATGTAGTAGGTGAAGATACTAGGCACTGCACTCAACCTGGTGAAGAATTTTCTCAATCTATTGGATCACATTCCCAGGACATCTGCCTTTCTGGACCCATGACCACCCAAAGTAAGGTCATTAGTCATTGATATATTGAGCTGATAATATGGTTAGGAGAAGTGGAAGATGTTGTCACCCAGCATCATCAGTGCAATCGTGGTCTGCATCTCCCTGATGGTGCACAGCTTATGGCTATACACAACCAGCAAACATCGGAAGCTTCACACCATATCAGGCATTCTGATGTTGAGGGCCAGACATCTCCATCTAATGATGTCATTCCTGCTCCTTCTCATTCCTTCCCTGCTGCCAAATCTGCCACTTCTGGGATGACATCTGATAGCAACTCAGATCCATCCCAGCTCCAGTTTTACCCTCCATCTGTCCATGATATCATAGAGCATGTGAAACAAATTTCACATTGTGATGTTGCTGCTTTCAATTCATTTCTGCTATGAGCAGACTTCAACCACAAGGCTTGTGACTATGTCTTAGAAGCCATTGCTGAGTGTCATTCCAAAGGTTTGCTAATCCCTGATGGTGTGTGACAGTGATTGCCTATGAGAACAAAATCCTGATTTATGTGGCCATTTACAAAGGGTGGTGGCCAAATTATACGACTGGTATTACAGAACTGGTATGTCACATAATATTGAGTGAGGCACGTTGTTCAGTTTCTTCCAAGCTCTGGGAAGATCTCAGGAACTGGCATTCCTCCTTGAAGAAGAAAGCATGCTTTTTTGTCCATGAGTGCTATGAATGGGACTCCCAGAACCATCATGGCATCAATGCCAGTATCGCAAGGAAGCTTCTGGAATGTGGTGATTTCTTAAAAGATGGTGTGGATGAAGAGGTGAGTGGGAAGTTCAAATGTTATAATGCACTAATATTGTTTGTAGGGTCATACTAATAATCTTGCACACCCAGCACTATCCACTCTCATCATCAAATTCTTCTACACAGGTACCAATGATATGGTGAATGTTTTTCCAGAATGAAGTACCTCACCCTGCAGTCGCACTTGCTGCCACTGCTGTATGCTTCCCTTTGTGAATATTGCTTCAGCATACTAAATCTTATACACACAGATCAAAGTTGCATTGGATGAGGTAGTTGCCAAGGGCAAGGAGGTCACCTTCAAGCATGACATTTATGCAGATGTCTATGCTGATGTACTTGGTCTCATGGCTAAATGTGGTACAGCTCCAGTCCACCATGCCAAGATGAAAGTGTGTCATGTGCAATGGGTGAAGGTCGGAAGGTGCACACACTGCTTGTTGTGTTTCTATGTGGCTCGAACATGGGTTATTAGGAATGGGGGCTCTACAGGCACAACCACTGGCTTCGATGTAGATCTTGATTAGTCACATCAACTCATTTTCATGATTATCATTAGTTCTTATCTCAATCTATGATGATCATGTAATTTTCACTTGCAAATGCAATTCCCCCCTCTGATTGGAAGGGTATGCTGGAACAGTCTGTAACAAGTGAGATGTGGATACTTCCTAGATGTTAGTCAGACTGGCATGTGCTGGGACACTCTGGACAGAGCTAGTCAGATGAAGGTAATGTATACTGGGACAGCTTGGTACTGTGCTGGGATAGACTGAGGTAGTTCTGGGACAATCTGGACAGTGCTAGCCAGTTAGGTATGTTGTTGGGGGTAGCTGGGGGTCTGGGACAGTCATCCAGTATGTTCCAGTCTGTCCAGCCTGGACAGATGGAGGGTTGGTTTGCTGATGTAATGAGAATATCAGGAGCTCAGGCCATGAAATGATCTGACTGCTGAGAGATTTTGATGAGACTTTTTTCTGAAAAGCTCACACCCTGGAATGACCTAAATTGTGTATGTCAAACATGTACTATGACTAGGGATGATTCAATGATTGTTCATTGGGTGTGAGTGTCAACACTAGCAGAGGATGGTTCCCATGGCATTTATGGGTGTGGTAGAAACCTTGCCAAGCAATGTAAAACACAACATGGCACATGACAATATTCAAGACTGGGGAAAATGTAGTCAAAAATGTGAAGACTATGATGCTGCATCTGTAACATTATTATGCATTATTTTTTTTTTTCCATGCCCCATACTTTTTTTTTCAGTGTACATTTATTTGGTCTACCCACACATTTTTGTCAGGTTGCATTTTTTTTCTGATGTCCCCACACTTTGCTTTTTGACACAAAAAATAAATATGGTAGTGAGCACCTTTTTTTAGCAGAACTTTTGAGGATGGGCAAACTATTACAGTATGAGCTACAAGATCATATATCATTGAAGACAGGTTCATCAAAGTCAGGTTCAGAGATCAGATGCTCAGCTAAACCCTGTGCTGTGCAGTCAATGAGGTCATTCTCATGGTGGAATTGCCTCCCCCTCTTTGATAAGAGTGATCATTGCACTCCAGCATTCCAGGCCCATATATCTGTAGCTGAGGCTTTGGAATTGCAGGACTGCAGAGCTGTAAGGCTCGGGGTTATGGCTGTCAAGCAGGTAGTGACCCATCCCATTCCACCATACCTGGACCAGTCTTCAGAGCACTTCTGGTGGTCCTGGCAACATGCTGAATGCACCACAGGTGGTGGCTCACATGCCACACTCCAGGACATTTACATGCATTAGGATCAACCAGCTAAAGGCATGACAAACTTTAGCGAAAATGATATTAATGGGATGGGTTTGATTGAAAAGTGGCAAAAGGCAAGTTGCTTGACAGCATGGTCACAGACACCCTTGGACTTGTGCATTTGACTCCACTTGAGCAGCTGAAGAATAGTATTTTCAGAAGCCTCTGCAATATCTGGGCACCACCTCAAAGTGAAATATTAGTACAACTTTTTTTTACAATAGTCCCATGCTCATTGACTTGCTTGTTGTAGAATACAGATAGAAAAGGTTCAAATGCAACTTGGAGGGTACCTCAATCACAAGGTCATCAGTTTGTCCATCTGCTGGGGGAATATTAGCATCATCATTTGTGTCAAACATAGACTTGAAGGTGATGGACTTATCACTGAGGACACTCTTATGGACTTGGGATAGTGCATGTTGAGCCTGGGTGCAGTTGAGTATAAATGATCTCTATTATAGACACCAGTAACTCACCTGGAAAACATGAGTACTGTTGTGATAATAGAACATGTGGCATCATTGCACATGTTGCACAGTTTGGTTTACATATCAGATCTATAACAACAACTCAGTTGTGCACAGGCAAACATCTATGGCATTAGGGACATTCAATTCTAACATATGACCAATCCATTGCATGTACAGAGTACCCTATGAAACATCCTCATTTTGAGGTTTGTCTTTGCATAGTTCTGCTCTACTCACCTCTGCCTGTATTAGGCATTTTGGTTCATTGGGTGTATCAAAAGATTCAAACTCTCCCCTGGATGGTGCTTACATAGCTGTGCCAATGTTCAGTGGACTTATCCTGTATTAGGGTACAACGCTGCCAAGGATGCATCCATCTACTTTCTCAACTATCCCCTATGAGTTGCCCAAGGTGTCTACACTGGGTGATGACCAACCTTCATCTTCAACCAGCAAGGAGTTACTTTGGGATTCTCCCATAACCTCTCTTAAAGGAAGAAGACTATCAAATCCCTTTGAACAGTCTCGGCTTAAGCCAGTTGTCATGCCTTGTTCATTCAAGACTCAGAGACAACAACTGCCACCAATCCATCCAAGAGAAGCTTCAAAGAAATGTCTTATCTCAAGTCTGTTAGTGCCCTATCCCACTCATCCAGCAAGTCTGATCTGAAATCCTGCCTTTGTTGGCTACCATGAGAAGGTCCCTGAAACACACACCAACAGTGATCTTTTTGGAGATCTCACTAGTGACAAAGGTGCCAAGCCAGAAGAAGATGTAGCAGTCCACATGAAAGAAGAAGCTCTTGAAGAAGTGCTAGCAAAAATGACCAAAGAAGTATGGATTAATGTCCATGAGGAGGAAGCCATGAACCCCAGCAGGACCCAAGAGAAGAAGAGAGAAGTTCCATTCCCACTGCCTGGCACAACCAATCAACAGATCTTAGATTAGGGTGTCTCAAAGTTCTGTAAAGTAAAGCTATAACACAAATTTCTAATGTTACAAATCTTTTGTTTAAGTGCTGACTGATTTGTTGGAAATTACCAAATATAGAAAATCCTATTATCATGATCTACAGAAGTACTGAGTAGTCTCCACCTTCTCCATGATGCCATGCCTGAGTGACCATGTTGGTATTGCAGAGTAGATACTGGCACCTAGTACAAGGCACCCCCTGGCCATTCTGGTGAAGCTATTGCCAAGCAAATTGGTGTCAGCCCCTCTACTATATCCAAACTTCATTCTAAGAGGTGTTCTAGCCTTCCTAAGGCCCTTGGAGGCCATCCTTCTAAGCTTTCCCCTGCCAATATTCACCATGCTCAACATCTTATTACCTCTGGCAAGGCTGAAAATGCAGTTCATGTCACCAAAGCCCTTGGAAACATCATCAACCAGCCTCTCTCTGCTAATACTGTTCATCATCACTTGAAAAAATCTGGTATGAAGTCTGTAGTCAAGACCAAACATCCTATTCTGTCAGCCAGACATTGCAAGGCTCACTTGGATTTTGCTTATACCCACAAGGACTGGACTATAGAGGACTGGAAGAGGGTTGTATGGTCTGATGAGACCAAGATTAATTGCCTAGGGTCAGATGGACACAAGTGGGCTTGGAAAAAGGCTGGGGAGGGACTTAATGATAGGCTGGTACAAGGAACTCTCAAGTTTGGAGGGGGTTCCTTGATGATGTGGGGGTGTATGACTTGGGATGGTGTTGGCTATGCTACAAAGATTGATGGTAGGATGGATGGGGACCTTTACCTTCAGATTTTGAAGGATGAGCTTCAACAAACATTGGAGCATTATGGTCTCAATCCATCTGATACAATCTTTCAGCAAGACAATGATCCCAAGCATACTTGCAAAAAGGTTAGAGATTGGCTAGAAGAGCAGGAGTTTGGGACCATGATATGGCCTGCACCGTCTCCCAACCTCAATCCCATTGAACTTCTCTGGGGTTTCCTGAAAAGAAGGCTTGCAGGGTATGAAACCTCCCCTAATGGGATTCATGAGCTATGGGAGAGAGTTCAGGTGGAGTGGGAGGGGATTTCAATGGAGGAGTGTCAGAAACTAATTGAAAGCATGCCTAGAAGGGTTGAGGCAGTGCTTAGAGCAAAAGGTGGATATACCAAGTACTGATAATATCCAAATACCCTTGTAAATTCAAAAGTGAAAAAACCCTTTCCATGGACATGCTGTTTTAAAATGGCCATATCTCTAGACCATGTGAATGAAATCACATGATCTAGGAGCCAAATTGCAGCCAGGACTATGTACTATTTATGACTCCACCAAAGCTTAGTGTGATTCTCCATGTGTCTGGCAGTACATTGCATGCACTGAAAATAGGGCAAACATGGAAAGGGTTTTTGGAGTCACTGTAAATACATAACCCTAACATCAGTCTCATACAATTTTTTTCACACTCCATTGTGTATACCTGCTGTGGCAGACATTGTTTACAAATGTTATACTCCAGCCACTGCTGAGAGTGTGAGGTAGTTTACAGCAGGATTCATATTGATAGACCAGAATTGCCCAAAACACAGCCCTGACTTTTTATTTAGTCTTAGAATGTAGCCAAACAATGACATGAGGTCATGTGTCCTGTGATTGCCAAAATAAGTTCGAAGGTGCATGCTGTGCTAGCCTTGTGACCATGCTGACTAATCCCAGTAGCACAAGTAAGGGATGGCACCCACTCTATATTCCAAGGTAAGTAAAAGCACACAAGTCAGGTAAGGAATAGCATGCACTATTGTTTGGCTACATTCTAAGGCTAAATAAAAATTTGGGACTGTGTTTTGGTCAATTCTGGTCTATTGATATGAATCCTGCTGTAAAGTTGGTGGTGTTTGAATTCTTACACAGCCACTCAGATTTATCCATTATGCCCTAGGATGTAGCCTCACACTCGAAGCAAGTGGCTGGGAAGGAGCCTGGTTAAGAGTGTTGTATCGGGATGACTCGATTCAGTGTAAGATATGAGCATAATAGCACATTGGAGATGTGGACAAGGTGAGGGCGTATTGGCAAAACTGGTGGCTCACTATGCATGCATCAACCACCCAGAGCTCCGTGTTCCCATTTGTGTTTGAACACAATCATCCAATATCCACGCATTGCCGGGTCAGCCTATGATCATGAGCAGTGACTAGTGAACCCTCTGCATGCACGGATAGTGGTGTAAAAATGGAAATGTTCCAGGGGAACAGCCTGAAAGTGTAGGTAACATACCGTGAACATGTCAAGCTCGCAATAATCACTACAATCCAGAAGCCTCAACTACCATCTGGCAGAGTGGTATGGAAAGCCAGACAATTGTGCTTCGGCACGGCGGAATTTGGGAAGTTTTTTGGTGGTATGGCGGAAGTGCAGAAGGTAGGACACCAGACACTGCAGTAATACAGTAGTGTGGTAGTTCATCACGTGGTATTGCGGTAGTATGATAGTTCGTCATGCCATATTGCAGTAGTGCAGCAGTACAGTAGTTCGTCACACCGTAGTTCCATAGTGCATCATGCCATAGTACCTTGGTACATCATGCCCTCATATTGAGTCACGCTGTGGTATGGTATCGCTACAGAAAATTACCATAAGCTGTACAACTGTGTTGCCTACAGCTCGTTGTCCCCAATGGTAACCATCTCATCAGCTAAGTACACTAACACATGGCATCAGCACAGACCATTTGGTAGGCACTCCCCAAGCAGCTCAAGCCCCCTGGGTCCCCCAGGTCTCTACCTATCAACTTTACATCTGGAGCCCACTGCGAGGGGTTCTGTGTTGCTTGGAACTACCCTTTCCCCCTCCCCCTCAAAATTGCCCACGCGATATCTCATCCTGCGACGTGTCTAACCTCTCGCAAATCAGGATTCTGATACTCCCTGTCAAGACCTTTCCAACGGTGCTTTTCGTGTTACCACCGCTGCCGTTGTTCCGGAGTTATAAGCATTTTGGTGGATAGTAGGATAGTTGGCACCAATTTGTGGATATCTCAGGATTGGGTGCGCGTATTCCCCCAATCTCTTGTTCTCCCTACTCTCCACACCCCCCTCCGTCGTTCCCCTGCATTTGTGGCATCCCGCTGAGCCGTTGGTTGTCGATACCCTGTCCTCCTCTCCCTCCTCCTACCTCTGTTGGTGTTTGATGCATATCTTACCTAATTCTAAGCCAAATCTCTCGATTCTTGGAGAGGTGCCTCTACTCGACGCTATCGGCCAGATGACACCGGAAACGTGACAGCACCCCCATTGTTCCCGAGATATTTTGTTTTTCGTGCACTCCCCATCGAGAACTCTTCTGAGACACTTCTGAGACTTTCAAGACTGTTCGAGATGCAAGACACTCCTTTAGATGTGCGCATTCATTTTTAGACATATCTCAGACATCTTACATTTGTTTTCTTTGCATTTTTGCAGTCGAGCGAGGCTGCATAGTTGAGACATAAGCCTTCGAGTCGCACAGGGCAACTAAATCCAGTTTTCAGGGTCGAAACCACTCCCAGATGCATTGTGCAAGACTCCCACACCCCTCCCACTGCTTTTGTGTGCAAGATGCACCACTACTGACCCCTTGTTTAGACATTCAAGGTCGCATTGAGGTGACACAGACCCACTTTCCCCCCCCGAGACTTTTTGCAAATGCACTCATACTTGCTGCATATCCCCTGTGCCTACTACCCATCTATAGTCAGTTTGAATTTGTGAAATTTATATTTGTCTTAGCTGCACTCTACTGCTCACAACAATAACTCACCTAAGGCAGCAGTTCTCGGGATCAATAGTGGTCATTTAGATGGGGTTATTATGTTATGAGAAATGTATCTAAGAGACCAACCATCTGCACCGGAACTACCTGGCTGGTCCTGATTATTCATTTTGTCAGCTTCCCTCCAGCATATCCTCCTCTCAAATGTTCCATATGCACACACCAACCCTCTGCAGATTCTCTTCGGAGGTCTGTTTGACCTCCGGGAGCCTCTTCAGAGGGCTGTTTGGCTCCCACAAATATGACAGCTGTTTGGCTCTCACTGGTATGATCTATCACAAATGCCTTTTATTCTTTGCACTCACCGACAGTTTACCATGTCTGCAAGTCATGTTTCCTGATCGTCTCAGCCTATTACGACCAAAGGAATGGGAAGACACTTCTCCAGCCCTCGAAAGGCAAGGAATAAGAAGAAAACCTTGGTGACTGTTTCAGTTCCCATGCATGCCTTCAAATGCCAGAAGCTCCTCGATGAACTGGCCAGTCTACTTGCTCCTCTGCCTTCTGAATCCAGGTTACACATCCACAGTGATGCAACATCTCCTATCCACCATCCCATGGAGCCACCAGAACTGATAGAACCAGAGGAAATCACAGTTGACAGCGATGAGGCATCCCCTGCCAACATGACTGTCAAATACACTTCTATCGCATGTCCTACTAAAAAGTCTATCTCGTTGTGTGAGAGCTGGCATGCTGTCATCTGGACTATGATAGAGCCTTTCATCAAGTACATGACAGCGATGCTGGGCAAATCTTTGCCTTTACTCCATTCACCTCTCTCATCATGTACTGTGCAATGCTGAGAACAGAAGGTCACTAATCTACTGTGTTTGTTTTTTCACCGTGAGTTTCTGTGGCTTCGCACTCTTCTCTTGCTCAACAGTGGGGTGTATCAGGCTTTTTGTCTATTAGCATTACCAGCTGCGACTGTTCCACACTTCCTCAAACCCTCATTTCCCATGGACTATTTCCCACTGCACCATCCCAGCCCCAGATGGCCATGTCAGTGGAGCTTCTATCTTTCTATTGTGTGCTTTTTGAGCAGTCATGTGATGCAATCAACACACTCGCTGCTGCTCTCAGCACATACTATGGCAGGTGAGGTTTCTGCATGACAAATCAAAAAGTAGGTGAAACTATGCTCCTCTCTATTAGCGCCACCATATGTTAACTGGTACTAGGGGACAACTGTGAAAGACCCATTCTGGCGTGGTCTCAGTCAGGCCATGCAATGGTATGCTATCCTGCAAGTTGAAGTGGAGAAGCAAGTGGACAGCATCCTCCAGCACTGTCGATGTCTCGTCAAGCCTCCTGCTGTTGTATCTCATTCCCATCATCCTCCATCATCATCCCCACTGCTGGCTGCTGAGCAGGAGCCTCTCTCCCACACCTGTGCTGATATCCTCATCCAACAGTGGCCAGCCTGCTTCAGCGGTGTCTTGTTTGGGACATCACTGGATAAAGGTGGTGATATCCATGTTGCAATGGATGGCAACTTTCATCACCGTCATCGACACTTGGTGGGTGATTCTCCATCATTCTACGAGCCCTGTTACTTTCTTCCCAAGGCACAGGTAGATACTATTGGACACTGCATTGCTCAGGCCTGCCGACATCCATCGGGGAGGACCAAATCCATTGTACCTGATGAGGCCATCGACCAGTGTGAAGCATCATATGAAGCTGTGGATGGCCAAAAGCAAAAGGCATCTACAGATGGTTTTGACGACACTGAATTAATGGTGCTCATATGTCAACATGACATTCCACTCTTCTTTGCAAACATAGACACACCAGGCGAGCAGCAAAAGTACAGTGTCACTCTCATTGACCACCTTTTTTCTCTTCTTCCACCCCAGGCTAACGTAGTGGTACTGTATGACATGGGTTGTGTCTTAGCTCGCTCACTCTGCCAGGTATGTTGGATGACTACCCTATTCGCCTGCTGAACGCTGGCATTCACAGTTTGACATCTTTGACCAAGCCATCATGTCCCACCTTCATTTTGCAACTACAGCGATGCAGATGTATGGTCATGAATGGGCCTGTCAACTCGTTTACAACCCATGCCTCATTACAGGCTTAGGGTTATCTGATGGTGAAGGTACAGAGTGCTTGTGGTCCCGCTTCATCAAACTTATTGGCATTAAATGTGTATCATCTGTGGGTTCATATTGTAACCATGTCATATTGTTAGCTCATTGTTTCCTAGCATCAACGCTGCATCTGGCTCCTCAATCAACATGCAGCGGCAATTGGTTACAGAATGTGGACTGATCTCGGGGATTGGGCTAGGCGCTGTCTCAAGAAGGGAGTGCGCGAACAAGGTTCCACCACGCAAGAAGTCCTTGACAATGGTGGTGTGAGTATCGCAGAACTCCAGGAACAATGGGCCAATCAACGAGTGGCGCAGCTGTCAATCAGAGCATGTATGTATCTGTTCCTACCATCCAAACTCTTCCCATTCCTAACTGATGTGATTAGATGCCCCCATGAAGCTCAAGAAAGAGCTTGACACTGTGCTGTCATTGCAAGCCAAGTTAGACACCACCACCAAAGTCATCCAAGTAGCCCGGGCAACCATAGAATGGGGAAATGTAAGTCCCAGGATCCTTGATGCTCTTGCAAGCATGGAGCGCAGTCACGTGAGGCTCATTACCAAGGCAGAGGCTCTTTATTCCTCCCTCAATGTTCACAAGCAATTCCCAGAACTCACGAATGTCAGCCTCGACTTCATGCATATGCTGCTCATGGCTCGAGACTTGAAAATAAACATATGCAAGTGGGCAATCGGTAGTTTTTTTGAGTGGGATAAACTGGACCGGGCAGTTGGCGGTAAAGACAAACCATTAGGTGTATCCTTGGTAATGAGTTCTTTATCCGCTAGAGTCTAAGGTATAATTAATTAGGTACAAAGCTTCATCAGCAAACACACAAGGCCATTGCAAAACACCAACCCACGCTCATGGCTGCCATCCACAAGTACAACGCTTACTGTGAGCAGCTCTCTCAACTATATGACCCCTCTTGGGCAATTCCTCTCCCTTCCTCACTGCCTACCAAACTTGTTGACTTATGAAATGATGTGAGCCTCATGGAAGATGTCTGGATCACTCCCTCTCCAGGGGAGACTCCCCGTTGGTTAGAAGATGCTGATGTGTGAGATGGCATCCGAGCACTTCTCAAGCGAGAACATTGTCTGGAAGAACAACATCATCTCGGTTTAGAAGCGGACAATATGTGCTGCTGGTTTGGACATGAACTTTCTGCCATTCAAGTGGCCTTATGACAGTCCAAAAGTGAGTTCCACTACTAATTAGAAGTCCTTTTCATGAATCAATTATGTTGCAGATGGCAACTATCATTTAATTTTAAGACAGCGCCTTGAAGCCATACTTGAGCTGCAGGAGTGATGGCTGACAGTTCTATGCTCGCCCTCTCGTTATTCTCACCAAGCACAAGTTTCCATCCAACTCGCAAATGCTATTACAGGAGCCTCACTCCCCCCTCTCTCTTGGCTTTCGCCAGTGGTTGTCGACGATCACACCAACAGCGCTGAGGATTAGGATATGTGGGGAGTTACTGATTTGCTAGGGCCTGACCCGCCAGACCTGTCCCTTGAACCAGAACAAATCGCTCTCTTGGATGTCCTTGGAGTTGGCCATCTTGATGACCAGGATGACCTCAAGCTCAAAGCCGAAACTTTGTCACAAGTATCATTTAAATGGGAGATTCCCAGTGTACAGTGCATTTCTACTATTAATCCTCTCTGATGTGTTTACAGGAGCTGAATATTGATTGTACTATTGACTTGGCACAGGACATCAATCTCCCAGCCATTATGACACCTATAATATGGACATCCACTGGCTTCCCACGACAAACCTTCCTTCTGAATGATATCAGCATACTAATGTCACCTACTGCTTGACTCAACAACACCTGCATCAACAGCTGTGCTACTTTGTTGTACTCAGCATTCCATCCCAATGCAGCTTCCTGCACTATTCTTTCAACCCACAACCTTCCCTGCATTCGCTTAATGCTGAAGACGATGTACTCTGGTGCAACCTCTCATGGATGCAATTCTGGGAAAAGCCCATCTGGATCCTTCCAATCCATTGTTCATTGCCCATGGGGCACTGGGTTCTTTGCACTATTAAGTTTCATTCTTGGTTGGCAGCTCTTCCTGTTTGATAGCCTTGCCCAACAGAAACCTTGGAGGAATGACATTAAGGTCAGTTGTCTTTCACAAGTCAATTCTATTCTAACTGGTTCAAAGGATATCATGCAGCTCGTTTGTCATCTTTCCAGCATGGTGACTCGGAGGTTGGGAACTGCTCGTCAAGATCAGGGCGACTGGACAGCCTACCCTGTGTCAGTAAGTCTTGACAAAGTGGCGGTATAACCTCTAATTAGCATCCCAGCTTGAACCAAGCCAAACCAACAGCCATGATTGTGGTGTCTGGGTATTGGTGCAGATGGCTGCCATTCTAAGGGGATATGAGGTTACTGGCATCAGAGAGCATGACATAAATCATTTCCGACATTTCCTCTACATTCTTATCCACTGTGTTGCAGTACTAACTTAAATTACATCCACACTATAAACAATTAAGATGCCTGTGCTTAAGTGTTCTACACCTTGATTGACAGCATTCTGTAGCTGTTTGCCATGTTGTGACCTAATGATAACACAAGCACTCAGCTTCCGTTTTGGTAGTGCCATTTTCTAGTACCTACATTCAGTATTATCACAATTGATATAGATGGCATTGCATGTCTACAGACAGTCACTGAAAGACCCACCCACCTGCGGTTCGATTGAGCTATACACTGGCTCTGCATTTGAGTCACGTCAAGGTACATGACCTGAGCAAGCCAATATTAAACATAAAAGTTTAACTCAACTATCTATACAAAACCCTGTTAGCAGCCTCGGTGTCGACTGACCTTCTCATTTGTCAGCCAGACTTCTCCATAGATAATTGAGAACGGTTGGTCTTCTAGCACTCCCAGCTACGCTGAGAGACTCCTCGCAGCCGTGTTTTGGGGCATCCATCTGTTGAGGAGCAAGTGGACTTTCCAGAGCATCATTGACAGTTGGATCAATGAACTTGCGGCAGGCCTCCATGTCCCTCTCGACACAATCACAGGCACCAAGCAAAACTGAACCAGGCATTGAGTTAAATCATATAGCCAGGGAGACGCACCAAATGGAAAGTTCTCCAAACCTCAGGTAATTCGGATGGGGGAGACATGTCTGTATGAGAACAAATGGAGTGGACACTTTGTTGTTGGCAGGTGAGGGTCCCCACAAACAACAATGGTCGTGAAGTGTTGCAGAGTCAAAGCATGACCACCCTTTGATGGAATTGGTTGTTGAGAGGACACTACTGAGCTGTGAGAGAGGAAGGGTAAGTGAAGCTGGTCCTACCAATGCTGCTGATCAACAACCAATACTTGAGTACACAACATGCACACCCTGCACAAACCAATTGCTTTAGTGGAGTGTCAGTGGGATCTAGGGGTTGTGGCATTACCAATACATGAAAATTGATCTGGTGATGGATTATACTAGAAAGGCTCATCAGAGCCGGAGTAGGGAGTGAGGGAAAGGCAGTCGATATAGATTGTTAGGTTGTGCATATGCTGCAGTTGTTAGAGGTACAAATGGTGCAGTGCATTTTGTCAAGAGCTTTGACTATGACCCACAGTTATGGCGCAGACACCAACCTTGGGGATGGATCTGTGCTCCCAACAGAGTCGACATGTTGTTGCCAGTGACCACATTCCAATGAGATGGTGGTGACATCC